>JZKD02S0233682.1:346321-384511 GCA_000966675.3 Picea glauca
TAGTTGATGAGTTGGCACATACATGAGGTGTATAGTTGATGATGTTGGTAAATATTGATGAGTCATAGTTGATGAGTAGTTGACACATGATTGGTACATACTTGGTACATGGTTGACTTGGTACATGGTTGGATGCACTTGTTTATGGTGCAGGTTGATTACAAGTTATTTGGTACAGGTTGGTCCATGGTTGATGCACTTGTTTATGGTACAGGTTGATTACAGGTTGAGGTACATGTTGATGCATGTTTCAGATTTATTGGTACAGGTTTACAACAATATGTCTCACAATGACAGGTTGACAGTGGTTCCATCATTCTACTTCTACTTCAGGGTATCAAGACGGGGCAATGATTGGTGGTTGTAGCCGGAGAACATAGGGGGTTGTGGCCTCCTTCTGGTTGTAGCCATAGAATTGGGGAGTTGGAGCTTCCCTCAGGTTGTAGCCTGAGAAACTAGGGGGTTGGAGCCTCCTTTCAGTCGCTGCTAGAAAACAAAGGAATTTGTTGCTTCCAATGAATGTAATTCTTCAAGACATATAAGAAAAATAATTATGTGGTTTTCTCCTGATTTGGGTTTCCACGTAAAACACTGGTGTACTATGTATGTGTATGTTTGTTCATTTGGTCATTGCTTATTTACTCTGCAGTTATTCAAAGATAATTCTTCATTGATATAACCCTTGGATTATATGGTTAAAAAGGATTAAGTTGATCTATTACTGATTCACCCCCCCTCTTAGTTATCCAATAGGATTAACAGTATTTGGGGTGTCATTGAAAACCTTCTTTCTAGCACTCCCGGTAGCAAAAACATTGTGTTACATGTGTACATTTTCAACATGTTCTTCCTCTTCACCATAAGAAATATTCAAAACAAATTTAATTATTTCTCTTCATGATCTTGATATTCCTAACATTGTTCTTGAGTTTGTTCCCCTTCTTCATTGGTTTCAGTCATATTCTTTGTTATTGAGGTATGGAGAGTCTGAACAATATCTTCCATGTTAAGGCATTTCCTCTGGGAAGGGGTGGTTTTGGTGGTTGGAGGAGTGTTTTTATCTTTCTTGGGGGGAAACATAAATACATTTTTTTGGCTAGATAATCTTTTTCCACCACCTTTATTTATGTCTATTAGATCATTGGATGGATTATTAATGATGCTATAAAGAGATTACATATCCATTGAATCAAAAGGATTTTTATATTCACTGGGTTTGGACATAGAGGATTTACCCTTACCCTTGTATTTAGAGGGTTTTGAGTTAGAAATTCCTTTTAAACTCATCATATTCTTTTCAAACTTAAGGGCTTCATGGAAAGCTTCTTCTAAAGTTCCTCTCTCATCATTTTTTACATACATGGTCATTGACATAGGTAAAACGAAGGTGTAGAATTCAATAGTTACATATTCAACCGGTTTAGAGGCACATGGGATTCATTCTAACATAGTAAGAAAATGTTGATTGTAATCAGTAACCAATTCTTTCGAATCCATCTTGGCTCTTGATATTTCTAGAACTCGAGTTTTTGGTGACTTATTTTCCCCAAAATTCTAGAAAAAAATTGTTTTGAAAGTTCTCCGTTTGGTAATGGAGGATTCTTCTAGGGAGAAATACCAGGTTGAAGATTTATCTTCAATGTAAGGGGAAATAAATGACAGATGATGTCTTCATGTTGAATTCTCTGTAATCTAATAGCCAACAAGAATTTTTTCACATGGTTTTCAGTTGAATCTTTTTTTTCAAGATCAAATTTTGGTAGGAACTTCTCAGGGTGTTTGTTCGTGTTATGTTGAATCCATGGTATGTCGACTACATCAGCTAACAACCAGGGCTGGTAAGGAGGTGTATTATGGCTCGCATTTTCTCTAGCCATGTTTGGGGGTTGATATACGATAATTTGATGTGGGTTATCTTCAGATTCACTCTCGGATTCATATCTTTCTTCACAGTTTTCCTCTGACTCGTTTATTTGGGTGTAAGGTAGTAATTCACAAAGGGGGGGAGGCCTAAATCTTGCTCCACTAGCTAGCAAATGATATTCAAGATCGAATTCAGAGGTCTCAAGAAAATCATAGGCATCTACATGTATGTGATACTCAGGGGTTCCAAACGAAGGGTTTCCTTGATAACATTATGGGTTGTTGAAGAAAGGATTTGTATGGCGAAGGTATTCTTGATTTTTGGGAAGATAATAGTCTAGAGGAAGAAATATGGTCTTCCTACTTATATTCCTGGTCAAAGCACGGTTGGTATGATTAGTAGAGAATTTAACTATGGAATCAATTTTTGATATTTTTAAGACATGAGGTTATGGAGAAGAAAAGGTAGGTTTAGGGTGAGAAAAAGTGAGTTGAGTGTTGACTTGAGCTGGCATGTTCACAACATACTCTGGGGGGAGTAAAGTGTGCTCAGGGAGAGTTTGTCGGGAATCACTTGATGAGGAAATGTTCACTTGCAGGACAAAATGGGAAGGGTTTGAGATTCTATATATAGTCATTCAGATATGTGGCCCTCCTTCTAACACCATTTTTGTTGACGAGCCAAAATGGATCGTTCAATCAGATGAGGGGAAATACCTGATGGTAGGTCCCAATTAGACCCACTCTCATTAGAGGTAGTGTTTCCGATCATATTTCATCTTGGTTACTGATCTAACTATTATACTAACTAAATATGAATATGAGAACTAGAGGTACTAAGATGAATTAAAAATAACAATCCTAACTGACTATTTCTAAGCTAAGATGAGTGTTTACAGACCTAAGATGCAGCTTTTAATCTAGTCTAAACTAATATATCCTAATCAGTAGCGAGCTAAGAGATGAATACAGTGAAATATTGGTATTAATTGTATAGAAAAAATTCATATAACAAGGAATGTTAAAGATTGATAGAATAACCAATTATAATCAACGTAATTGATTGAGAAACTGGATCACAAGTTTGTTGTACTCAAAATGAAGAATAACAACGACTATAAATAGAAGAATGTTAATCCAGAAGAAATTCATAAACCAACATCCACAAACTACATAATAAGACATGCATAAAATTGAGTAATAACATTCATGCACATTGACACCATCATTTTCATAAACGTTTCATATTCTTTATTCATCCAAAAGTAATAATACCAATTGTCTTTCAAAAGAACCGAACGCCCTTTCCGTTTTACATTCATTTAATTTATAGAAGGAATATAGGATCCCTTCACATTCCTTATATTCCAAATGGTCAAGAACCAAAAGAGACGCTTCAGTTTCCTTTCCCAATTAGTATATTAACATAATTAATGTAAAATGATTTCTTGCAAAATTTTGGCTACAATAAGATTATCAAGAGGGTCTTGATGGTTTTGATTTTTCATCTATGAATGCCTTCCATATTTTGAAGTCTTTGAGTATGGAATCCAACCAATATAGTTGTGTTCTTTCTAGGTTTGCCTTGCTTTTTCACATGGGAGTGATGACTTCTTTCCTCAAGCTTTGTTCAACACATTGCATGGAATCCTTTGTCAATGTGATTATTTTGGAGGGATGGATTGTTCTTGTCTCCTTAACCTACGCATTGATTTCTATGATCTCTTAAATGGATTTGAAACTGAGGTTTATTTTGGTGTCCACATCTTCGACCATTGTTTGGGTGGATGAAGCCTTATCAATATCCTTTAGGGGGTCCATCTTGAACTGTAAGAGTAGACTGTCTATCGATCTCCATATCCATGTGCTTGATGTAGTGATCTTCTCTCGAGTCCTTAGGAAATCTGTAATTGTTGTCATTCCTATATCGAAGATTCGACGATCTATGATTCTTAGTTCATCTGAGTACATCGGTATGGTATCTGGGAATGCCTGTTGTGAGTCTAACCATTTTGTGACTATGTTGTAAGAGGTGTTTTTCGTACATTGTTTTCACTTGCGTGTTCAATTTTGTATGTTCATACCTAACCAACAAAGTTATGTTAAGCATACAAAACAACTTCTTCTGTATGTTTCGAAGTTCCTCATTCTTCTCAATGGACCCCATTTTTATGGTTTCGAGAGCAACTGTTTGGTTTTGGATTTCCTCTACAATTTTTCTCAAGAGATCATTGCCTAGCTACATCTTCATGATTTCATTTTCACCTCTTTTGTTAAAATTTCTCAATTCAACCAACTTTCCTTTGAGCTTTGTTACCTCCTGGTCATGTGAGGTTTTGAGATTTTCCATCTCACTTGCATGGGCCTTTTGGGTGAAGAAGGTTGTTTCGCTAAAGCTAGCATGTAGATCCTTTTCCTATGCCTTGAGCCACCTCTCCAACTGCTCTTCATGGATTTTCATTGTTTTTTTTATTTACTTCTTGTGTTCACTGGACATAGTTTCCTTAATGGTTTCCAGGATTGTTTCTATTTGAGTGACCCTGGCTTTTGTAGCATCATGTTCTCCTACAACTTCATGTACCAATACTATGTTCACCCCAACAAAAGCGCTGAGTGTCGAGGATGATTCTGTAGCATTATCTTTCAAATATGTTCCAACTTTCCATTTGATGCTCCTTTCGGGAGCTTCTTGTCTTACATCAGATTTTCATCTTTTCCTTTTAGGGGTTCTCTTGATCTCGATATCTCGTGTCATATGGGTGTAATGGTAATCGTTGACGGTGACCACTACTCCCTCGAAGCCGAGTCCTTTAGAAGTGAGTGATAGACTCCTTGGGATAGAGGCTAAGGGGGTTAACTCTTATAATATGGTGTTAACCATATCGACATTAGGGATTATAGTGATAATTTCACTATCATATGATAGCCTATCATCCTGGATATTAGGAATGTCAACCTTGACTTTTTTCTTTTGATCCTAGTTCTTTCCTAGTGTGGTCAATGTTGATTATCCTATGTTTGTTGTTTCTCCTTCACTTCTATTGATTTTCCCTAGGGGCAGGTATTTATTCCATATTTTCTCCAGTGCATAGTGTTTCTCCTCAGCTTCCCTTTTCTTCATTTGTTGGTACGTTTCTTCAGCTTCTTCAAATTTTCTTCTCAGATCATCTTCCTGATCCCTGTTTTTCTGCTCTTCCTCATTTAGCCTCTCTTTGTCTTTAGGGAGGAGGGATTTGAATTTTTCTAGACTCATTGGAATGTCCTTCTCTTCTTCTTTCCTTAGTTGTTGTTGAGAAGAATCCGTGGTGAGCCTCTCGACTACTTCCTCAAAACTTAAAGTGCCTCGAAAGATTTCTTTTGAGAACCGGGCCTCGTGCATAATTTGTGGTGCCAACCTGATGGCTTTCATGTGTTCGTATACCACATTTTGAGAGTTGTGTGATTTCGGCTCTCCAAGATAGAGGCATAATTCCTTTATCATTTTTTATTCCTTTTAGGTGTGATTCTTTTTCTATAAAGAGTATGAGCCTATGTGAAGGGGAAAACACGACCAAAACATTTTGTTACTTTCTAATAGGTAGGCCATGGCCCCTTTATCCACAGTATGGTATGTTATTTCTCTAGCCAATAACCTTTCATGCACATATTTGGGCAACAGGTGTGGTGGTCTAGTGGCATCGTAGATCCTAACATAACCATAGTAGTTTTTCATATACCAGTTCTCGATACCTTTAAGGTTTTGATAGCCCCTGGAGAGATCTTGTGTGGGAAAAGGATAAAGATAGATTTTTGCAAGGGGGAAACGAAATAGTCATAGATCTCAGATAAATATTCCTTGTTGTTGACTTACCATAGTTGTGCATAGTACAATTGGATAATGCATTTTTCTGGGGTCTAGGCCTAGCTAAATGCGGGGAATGAATTGGTGGAACACACAACATCTATGAGATAAGAAGACACACAGAATCCAAGGTTGTTCATACCTTTAGGATATTGGATATGATTAGTGATGTTGGAAGAAATAATGCTCAAACAATTGAACACTCGACCTCTCTTGACTACCATGTAAGCCCTGGGAAACCACTCCATCCTGAAATGGGTGCTAGTTTCCTCACCATAAATTTTTAATATCATGGTATTTAGTATCATGTAGGGGCTCTTAAGGTATCGTGTTGGGACATACCGTTCCCCCTTTTTCACTATCCATTCTTCATCGTAGAACCAATATTCCATTAAGGTCTCGAAGTCTTCATGTTTAACCCTGGATTAGTCTAAGAACGACTCATCTAGGGCTATTGTAGGTTTTAGGGTTTGATATCTAGTTGGAATGTCTTATTCTTTTAATGATACATCGGGAGACCTGAAGCATTGAATATTAGTCTCGTATCTTTCTGTAGATACAAAAACACCCTCTAGTTGAATCATTATAAGGAAACAACTCCAGGCATGCAAATATTGTATGAATGTTGATTTTCCAGATAGTCCTGAATGCATCGATGTCTGGGTCATCAGATGAGAACTTTTCATTTTGGAACATATCTAGAATCTTGGAATAGATAAGGTAGTGCTCCATTCCATCATGCTTGTTCATGTCAAAAATATTGAACGACTCAAGGATTGAAGTTGGAACAGGTGTTCCAAAAGTTTCAAGTTTTCCCTTCTTGGTCAGCATCTCCGACATTTTATCACTTGTGCAAACATACAAGTCAATAGTTAATGGGGTCATTTCATAGAAAGAATTGTGAATATTTAAACGATGTGCAGGATACTAACTCATAAATAGGGGATAATAAGTAATCAAATAGAGAGAATATAAATTCGTTGACACGGATTTTATCTTACTTAGCAAGCGAGTTGATGTTGTATAAAAAGTTCACAAATTCCCTCCAAACCCTAGTGTAATCAATGAATGAGGTGTGATATAACTTAGACCAGTTTAGGGTATTACAAAAGAGGGTAAATGGATGCAAGGGTGATAGGAAGTTATAATCGTTGAGGAGCGAGAAAATTGAAAAGACGGGGTTGTCGAACAACTATCTTCATCGGAAATTGATAGCAATGAGAGATGTCGATAAACAAATGGGGAAACCTACAACAAAGATAATTCCTAATTGGAATGTTTAACTTTAATAAAAATGATTATGTTTTAATGATGACCCCTCTAACGTTCATCGATATGACTGTTGGTAGAAAACCTTATCTTTAATGGTGTTGATGAGACGTTGAGGTAAAAATGGGGGAAAGGTATTGGATAAATGGAGATCGACGGTGGTGAGGTAGTCAACGACGACCAGGTTCGTCTGGTCCACATGATGAGTTGATGTGTGGTCGTTAGAAAGCCAAGATAGTGTCTTCATTGGTGAAAGGTGGAGATGTGGAGGTAAATGTGTTATGAAACTTCTATTGATGATAAGATTTCTCCGAGAAGGTTCAGTCAATACTATCCTGACACGTGGAGGTGAGGGGTTGGTAATATGTACAAACTAAGGTGTGGGCCCAAAGTGAACAATAATATTGACATGAAGTGGAGGTTTGGTTTGGCGATGCAATTCAGATTGTGACGTGGAAAGAGAAAATGGAACATTGTCGTCGATAAACATAGATAATCTCACAAGGGTAATGTTTGGGGGAGCTTTCAATTCCCGACGACGAAACGTGTAAGGAGAGTTTCTCTATTCAGACAAAGGTAACCATGTGTGAAAGGGGGTTTCATCTGTAAGTGCATGACTGACCGAGTAAGTCAAAGAGTAGTGCCCTGTAAAGGAAAAAAACAGATTAGTGTGTGCCCCCACCAAGACTGATAGTTTGGGTGGGGTTGTTGTAATTATCACAACATTGTCTTATTTTACTTTATTTCAATGTCCTCTATTTGAAACAAATCACTATTGTGTATTATCATACATTTGGGTTGTGTAGTTGCCTCATGAATGTCTTAATGATATATTCAATTTTTACTGTGTAATTAGCTGATTAATTCAAGAGAACAAATTCACACTACAACAAAACAAGTCATTAACATCAGTTTAGCACCAATTGTAGTGTTTTTTTTTGTTTTTTGTTTTTTTAAATTTGGAGCTTCTTGGGGTAGAAGTCAACATTAAACTATTTTTCATATTTAGCACTAGTTTTAGTGTTGAGTGTGTGAAAATTAAAATTTATGAAAAGAAACAAATAAAATGGTGAAAAATGAAAAATAGAAATAAAAAATAATAAAGAACTTTTGGGATTTGAACTTGCTAAAAGGTAGAAGCTCTATTTAAGCTATGTTCCTAAAAAAAACACTCATTAAAAGTGCACATCGATATTGAAACTAGACTTTAAGCTATGCTAAATTAAAATTTATGGAAACAAAAATAGAAAATGATAAAAATTGAAAACAAAATTGAAAGTGTAGAAACAAAATTGAAACTCACTTAACCTATGCATGCAAACAAGTAAATAATGCAATTATGGGATGAATATTCGGATTTGAACCTAGATTTCTTTATAAAAATGCAAGGGACTTCCTTAATCCACACCCATAAACTAGATTTGTGGATTAAATGAAACCCAAGATGCCATTTTTTAATTCGTTCTCCATTACTTACTTGCAAGAAGAAAACAATAATAAACATTAAAAACACAATAAATGAAACATAAAGTAAAAGAAGCATGATGAAGGAGAAGGGAAGTGAAAAGCCATTACCTTCTTCAGGGAAGGGTCCACTCTCAAGAATACATTCTGAATTTCCAAATCTTTCTATGGGATGCTATAGTGAATCACGGATATCATTTCATGCCAATAATAAAGATTATTCTTCATATGACGTAAATCTATGCATGGAATCTTTTACTGTTTAGAGGAGGTCGTGTGGTTGAGAGAGGAGATGTAATGTGTGTGAAATATTTTCTCCAGTGTACAATCAGAATGACAGGTAATACTGGATCCATCAACCTAAAGAGAAAATACTGGATCCTTCTCGTAAATGATGGATACATCACCGCTGATGAGTGCACTCGCCGCACATTGTTTATTATTTTTTTGAAGTAAAGGATGTTTCACATTCCAAGCTAGTTTCTTATGGTTAAATGGAGGTAAACGAAACTTAAAAGTTTTTATTTAAAATTTTGAAGAGGTTTGATAAAAATATTTTTTTATTCTATTGTGTTGTAAGTGGAGAGAAGAAAGTTCAGTTTTCTTCATTATTTAAAAAAAAAGTCCAGATAAAGAAGGTGAAATCCAAGTAATTGGGGTGAAGTCATGATATAAAGTTACATTTTAATTTATATCATTTCAATTCAAAAAAGTTTAATACGGGTGAGTGGAATTGTACTGGTTATGTAAAGGTATTAGTGAGGGTATCTTAGTTCAAAATAAGGGGTTATATATACAAGTTTTTTTTGTCATTAGTAGAATGTAATGGGCATGATGTTAATTTGTAGAGAGTGTCCAATTCAAAGTTAAGTTGAGAGTACTTTTATGTAAAAGTTTAAGTTTGATTTCAATTTAAGTTTTTGGTCATTAGTAAAATGTAATGGGCATGCTGTTAATTTGTAGAGAGTGTCCAATTCAAAGTTAAGTTGAGAGTACTTTTATGTAAAAGTTTAAGTTTGATTCCAATTCAAGTTAAAGGGTGAGAGATTGGTCATTGAATTATTCATGCAAGGTGATGAAATGAAGTCAAGTTAGTGTTTGAGTTCAAGTCATAATTTGTGATTGTGTGAGTTCTTTGTAGTAAAATTGTGTTTGAGTTCAAGTCATAATTTGTAATTATGTGGGTTCTTTGTATTAACATAGTTTTTTAGGACAACTTTTGAGCTGTTAAAAAACTTGGGTGCATGCTCAGTGGTACCTAACACCCTCATAATCATTGTATTTGAAATAAGGGTGCATGATTGATTGTACTCCACACCCAATTTGTTGTGTTTATTCTTCAACAAGCTAGTGTGAATCGTTAGCAATTTTAAACGTGGGAAAAGGAGGAAAAATATTGCAAATAGCTAATCAAGAAATTGAACTATTACGAAAAGACCTTGATAATGCTTTACAAAAAATAGACAAGCTACAAAAATAAAATCAATTCATAATTGGCAAAGTTGTAGAATTCAAAACGTGAGATAATGAACTCTATCATGAATTTGTTAGTTTTGCTACAAAATGCATCAACACATTAGAAGAAAAGTTGACATCACTGGATAAATTTATGGATGATATTTTTAAAATTTAAGATTAAAAAGACAAATTGATAGAATCACTGCAACAAAAATTGTTTGCAAAGGAGAATGTGTTGTTAGAACTCACAAATGAAGTTAAACAACTAAATCAAGATAAAGTAATGTGTGATGCAATCTATGATACAAGTGACCTGATTGATAGTTCTTGTGATTTGGTCAATGATAAGAGTATTGATGTACATATGTCTCTCTCTTGTTCCGAGACTGCAAATGATGATGCTTCAAATGATGATATTGATGATATTTCTAAAGATGAAGGTGATGAACTAGGGATTTGAGAAACACACAAAGGGAATAGGTTAAAAAATTATGAATAAAATGGGTTATGATGGAAAAGTTTTAGGAAAGAATGGGAAAGGCATCCAAAATCCCATACAAGTATGTATAAGGCCAAAATATGAAGGTCTTTGTGATGAAGGCAACACAAGCAATGTCGACATCAAATTTGTAAAATCAAAATCATCAACAAAAAATTAATCATATACAAGTAGTAGTAGAATGAACAAACTAAGAATAATAGCCTCAACAACAAATCGCATGCATAAGAAGGAACCATGTTATGATCATTGTGGAAGAAAAGGAAATGCAAAGGAAAAATGTTGGAATTTGTAGTGATATATCAAAGCCTCATGTGCATGTAAAGTGTTGTTGGATTGGTGTCCTCGCATGGAAAAATGTTGTGTTTATGTTGAAAGGAGTTTAAAGGGTCAAGTCTTCAAATGTATAACAATATCTTCCATATAATGTTCATGAGTTAGTTGGTCCTCCAAAGGTCAGTTGTGATTAAAGTCAATTAAACATGTTTAAGAAAGAGTTTTCAGTCAAATATTTTTGTATTGGTTCATGGTAAACCAAAAACCACTTTGTAATGATAGATGCAACTCTGTAGTCAATCAAAACCACCTAATGTAATGAATGGTTCGTGATAATGTGAAACAAGTTTGAGTTTGTATGGTTAAGGGTGAGACAAGGAAAAACTTAGGTATGATGTAATGGTTGAAGGGTAACCCATATAAAACCCATGGGAAGATCAAGGGTAAGGTAAAGAAATCCTTGATATGAATATGATGTAGATCATATGATTGAATCATATATAGCTTAGAAAGACAAAAAAAACTGAAGAAACAAATGCATATGAAGAAGACAAAAGATGATGTAGATGAAGAAGACTAAAGATGATGAAGACAACTCAAGACATCCACATTGAATAATAAGTACTCACTAAGGGGGAGTATAAATGAATAATTTGTATTTATGATATGATAAATTATTCTTCATTAAAGTATACTTATTCTAGAAGTCTATGTATGATGAAAGATGTGTTGATACTAAGAGGGGGGTGAATCAGTATCAAGTGCAATTTGAAAACCTTTTCAACTTATACTTAAACCATTCAATTATATCCAATGAGAAATGAACAATAATATAAGAGTTACACCAATACACCACAATACACCATGCACAATATATGAGAAATACTCAATAGTTATTGTTCAAGGGAAGTAATGACTTCCAAAGGTAGCTACAACTTCCAAATATAAAGGGAGGGATAAACCTCCAAGAGGAAGATACAATCCTCCAATATCAAGAGAGGGTTGACCTCTCCATCCTTTCCCCTTCCTTCCACCAAAGAATATATAAGAGATAATAAAACTTTACATTAAATCATCACCATCAACCAACCATCACATAGAACCTGATAATGTTTCCTGAGACTTATGAAATTATTCAATTCTTGGAATACTCTGATCCTATAGATAATATTACTCAATGTATTCTCTGAAACTCCTCCAAGTTTCACTCCTTGAATCCTCCCCAAAAACAAGTTATAGAGAGAATGGTAGATTTTATTCAATTCAGGTTTATTTAGGAGAGCAAACTTGTACAGAATGCCCCACACTCAATATTTAACATCAGATTCTGAAACTCGCACACAAGAAACTAAAAACTGTAATATTTCCAATGAAATTTGTCTCACTTCATTTGGATTCTCTATGAACAATTTAGGACTTTTTTACCCGGAACACATGTTTATTGAATAGCTTCAAGACTAGTCAAAAACCCTATCTTCCACAGAGTGTATCTCCAAAATTATAGCGAATAAAGAGATGAATTTTTTACCAAAGGTACCTAGATATGTCTTCTCCATACCATATCAATTTCACCATATGAATCTTTATAAAAAAAAATTTATAGTGAAAATGGTAAGATCACCTGTAAATAACATACCTTAGAACACATCACCAAAAGACTTCATCCTCCCTTGAAATCTGGCCTTCTTTTCTTCATATTTCCTCTGAAATTTGACTTGTGTGTATAATGAATATATAATGATATGTATTTATACCATTTATGTCACTTCCTATTAACATTAGGGCCGACCTGACACTTTCTTATTTTTTAATTCTTTTCTTTAATTATCTTCAGGGTTGACATGTACTTCCTTCTTCAATTCACTTTGTCATGTTCAAAAATTCATTTATCCTCAACCATGAAGATCCACATGACGTGCCACCTACCATCGGAAACAACATGATGTATATTATCCAGAAATGGGTGTTGTGTCTTCATGTGCACTTTCCTTCATGTCGAAATACCCTCATCAATATTGTGGTCCAAAAACAATTACTAGGGTTGACATCAATGACAACATCCAATCTTCCAACAATATCCCCCTTTGTCATTGATGGCAACAATTATGCTCCCCCTGCCATCATGATCCCAATTTCTCTCCCCCTTTGACATCAATGAAAAAGGGTAGGGCTGCTCCCCTTGATTTCAATGGCATAAGGTGACCTTCTTCTTTGGGGCTGCTCCCCTTGAACATGTGGCACTTAATAACACTTTATCATTATTTTTGGTCTTTGGGACTTTTTCTTCCTTGGAATCATTTTGTGTGGCTTCTGTCTTCTCTCTCTTCTTCATGTCTAGGATGATATGTTGTTCGGTCTTCTTGTTGCAGTTGCAACCAATATTCTTGAGTTATTTTTTTCTGATTTTACATTTTCGGGAGTCAAACGTAAGAGTGTATCCTTGATCACACATATTACGAACACTAAGTATATTATGCTTCAAGTATTCAACCAATAATACAATCTTTTCTTTTACATTTTTTCTTCCAATCTCTACTACACCTTCTCCAAGTATTTTGGCAGATGAGTCATCTCCAAATGAAACATTGCCAACCTTTCTCTTTAAGCTGATGAATTTGTCTTGATCCTCGGTCATGTGTGAATAACATCCACTATCTATGTACCATTCATCTTCTTCTTTAAATTATTCAACGGTCAATGCTATTTGACAATCTTCATTCTTTGGAATCTCTTTCCTTCTCCATATTGTGGTTGGCATAGGGACATCTTCATTCATGTATTTGCAATCTCGTGCTTTGTGACCAAGATAATTACATTTGTAGCATACAATATTTTTGTCCATCAATGGGGAAAATGAATTATAAATTTTGTTGACAAATCCATGATTATTTCCATATCCTCTATTTACACAATTCATGTTTCTTGCATATTTCTTCCTTTCATAGATTCTGCAATTAATTGCCTTATGTCCAAATTTTTTACAAGTATAGCAATGACCAAGGAAGAAATTTTGATACCTTGGAGTAAGTGACCTTCTTTGTGATGTAGTCCATATGGGTTCATGATATACTCTTCTGTAGTTTCCTTCATACTTATTGAAGATTCTTTGATTCCTGAAGGTAGGAGGTCTTCTTGGATATTCATCTGTTTTGTAATCATTCATTCTTTCTAGTATCCTGGTCCACTTCTCATCAATTGTTTGTGTAGCTCTTTCTTCAACCTTCTTGTTGGTATTTTCAACTTCTTTGTATGAAGTTTCACCCATGCATCCAAGATGTGTTAGGTATTTTGGCACTTGATATTTTCTTAACCTCTTCCTCAATGAGACAACTTCTTGTTCAAGTTTCTCACAATCTTCTTCTTTCTTCATCATTTGGAGATTCCTTACTTCTCCTATCCTTCTTTCTTCTTCTAGTAGAGTTTTCAAGGAAATGGTTTCTTCTCTTGGTTTCTCAAAGTATTCTAATTGTTTCTTCAATCTTACAACTGTCTTTTCACAACTACCTAATTCACTTCTTAGTTTTCTATGTGTGTCTTTCAGCTTGATGTTTTCAATCTCAACATGCTTCAATTTTTTAAGATTCTCATCTTCTTGTTGAATAATTTATTCTTCATGATTTTATTCTTCTTCATTGAAATTTTCTTCTTCAGTTTCATCTCTTTCAATCCTTTGATGAGGACATTCAAATTCAACATGTCCTACTCCTTCACAATTAAAGAAAAATAACTGACCTCTATTTGCTTCTTTGAAATCTGAGATGTTGTAATTTGCTTCAACTTCTTCTTCTTATTATACTTCTCCTCTTGCATAAAGGTCTTGTAGCTTGTCCCAAATCTCTTTTGATGATTCACATGATCCCACCTTGGATTTCACTCAATCTTTCAATCCATCCAGGATGGTATCTATTGCCAATTTGTTGTTCCCTTTTGCTTCCTTATGAGCTGCAGTCTTTGGTTTCTTCAAAGCATTGTATCCTGAAGAAACTAAGAACCAAACATCTTCTCTAAGAGATTTCAAGTAAGTTTCCATTATTTTTCTCTAGTATTCAAAATTTATTCCATCAAATGGTGGAATCCCATTTGGAATTTTGTCTTCCATTTCTGCTTAAGATCTTCCTTCCAATGGTTAAATTGTACTGAATGTAACTAGATCTGATAGCAATTGTTGATATTGAGAGGGGGGTGAATCAATATCAAGTACAATTTGAAAAACTTTTCAACTTATACTTAAACCTTTCAATTATATCCGATGAGAAATGAATAATAGTATAAGAGTTACACCAATACACCACAATACACCATTCACAATATATGAGAAATAATCAATAGTTATTGTTCAAGGGAAGTACTGACTTCCAAAGGTAGCTACAAATTCCAAATATAAAGGGAGGGATAAACCTCCAAGAGGAAGACACAATCCTCCAATATCAAGAGAGGGTTTTCCTCTCCATCCTTGCCCCTTCCTTCCACCCAAGAATATATGAGAGATAATAAAACTTTACATTAAATCATCACCATCAACCAACCATCACATATAACCTGACAATGCTTCCTGAGACCTCTAAAATTATTCAATTCTTGGAATACTCTGATCCTGTAGATAATATTACTCAATGTATTCTTTGAAACTCCTCCAAGACTCACTCCTTTAATCCTCCCCAAAAATAAGTTATAGAGAGAATGGTAGACCTTATTCAATTCTGGTTTATTCAGGAGAACGGACTTGTACATAATGCCCCGCACTTAATATTTAACACCAGATTCTGAAAATTGCACACAATAAACTACAACCCATAATATTTCCAATGGAATTTATCTCACTTCATTTGGATTCTCTATGAATAATTTATGAATGTTTTACCCGGAACACATGTTTATTGACTAGCTTCAGGACTAGTCAAAAACCCTATCTTCCACATAGTGTATCTCCAAAATTATAGCGAATAAAGAGATGATTTTTTTACCACAGGTACCTAGATATGTCTTCTCCATACCATATAAATTTAATCATCTGAATCGTTCTAGAAAAAAAATTATAGCGAAAATGGTAAGATGACCTGTACATAAGATACCTTAGAACACATCACCAAAAGACTTCATCCTCCCTTGAAATCTGGCCTTATTTTCTTCAGATTTCCACTGAAATTTGACTTGTGTGTATAATGAATGTATAGTGATATCTATTTATACCATTTATGTCACTTCTTTTTAACATTAGGGCCGACCTGACACGTTCTTATTTTGTAATTATTTTCTTTAATTATCTTCAGGGCCGACATGTACTTCCTTCTTCAATTCACTTTGTCATCTTCAAAAATTCATTTCTCCTCAACCATGAGGATCCACGTGACATGCCACCTACAATAAGAAAGAACATGATGTATACTATCCATCCATGAGTGTTGTTTCTTCATGTGCACTGTCCTTCATGTCCAAATACCTTCATCAATCTTGTGGTCCAAAAACAATGACTAGGGTTGACATCAATGACAACAACCAATCTTCCAACAAGATGAGGACAATGAGTGAAATTAGGGATGGATATCACATGGACATATTCATGGATATATACTGGAGATAGTTATGGAGAACATTATGCTAGATTGGACATCTTGTTGTAAACACATCGATGTTATATTATGAGGTCTCAAGAATGTATTGTATGTGAGAGATATGTATTATTACTATTGTACATTAATGAAAATGTGATTTTGTGAGTATATTGGTGTTCTTATGATGATTTATGTGTGTTAATATATGTTGCCTGCTACTCTTGAAACCAACATTTCTTTAAAGGAAGAAAAATTCCCCTTTAATTTATTCTCATTTTAAATATATAGGAACCTATTGATGAGTAGAAATGACCTTTTCAATCAGATGGGGGAAAACACCTGATGGTAGGGCTCGATTAGTCCCACTCTCATTTGGAGTAGTGTTTCTGAGTAGATTTTGTCCTGGTTACAAACTAACTAGAGTGATAAATAAAATACTAACTAAATATTAATCTGAGAACTCAAGGTTCTCAGATGAATTAAAAATAAAATGAAGAGAAGTACACACAACTAACTAAAATTAAACTAAGAGGTATGATTAATGTTCTAACATGCAGTTCCTAAAACACTATTACATCAACCTGTCCTGATCAGGAGAAAACTAGCTAAGTAAATGAATATAGTGAATAACGTGTATTACTTGTGTAGAATAAATTCATGACACAAGTAACACATAAGTTTAATAGCATAACCAGTCAGAATCAAAAAATTGATTAATTTAATGACATTATATTATCGTTGTACTCATCCTGAAAACTATGATAACTGCAAACTGTAAACATTAATTCAAAAGTAATTCATCAACTAACATTCATAGACTACAATGAAAGAGATGCATGAATAGAATAATCACACTCGTACACATCAATACCATAAATTCCAACTTCAGAATATCTCTCGGGTTCAAATTAACTTGTAGTAAAAGTATTGTCTTATTACATTCAAAAAATAAAATCCCTTTCAAATGTGCAACACTCCCTTTTTATAGTGAGAGGTAGTTGTTTACAATTTTTCTTCTTCACCATCATGAAATTAGGGTCGTTTAAAAAAAACAGACTCTTTGTATTGAAATTTTATTTTAACAGCCAAAGAAATTAACATTTGGAAGGAACTGTGAAATTATGTAATCATGATCTGGGTAATAATGTATACATCATTGCTCATGACCACACTTCCACAGATTGTTTATTATTTTGCTGAAGTAAATAATGTTTCAGATTCCAAGCTAGTTGCTTATGGTTAAATGGAGGTAAACGAAACTTAAAAGTTTTTATTTAAAATTTTGAATAGGTTTGATAAAAATAATTTTTTATTCTATTGTGTTGTAAGTGGAGAGAAAAAAAGGTTCGGTTTTTTTCCTTATTTAAAAAAAAATTCCAATTAAAGAAGGTGAAATCCAAGTAATTGCGAAAAAGTCCAACGAAAAATTCCAATGATATAAAGTTACATTTTAATTTTATATCATTTCAAGTGAAAAAAGGTTAATAAGGGTGACTGGAATTATAATGGGTATGTAAAGGTATTAGTGAGGGTATCTTAGTTCAAAGTAAGGGGTCATATATACAAGGTATTGGTCAATAGTAGAATGTAATGGGCATGATGTTAATTTGTAGAGAGTGTTTAATTCAAAGTTAAGTTGAGAGTATTTTTATGTAAAAGTTTAAGTTTGACTCCAAGTTAAAATTAAAGGGTGAGAGATGGGTTATTGAATTATTCATGTAAGGCGTTGAAATGAAGTCAAGTCAGTGTTTGATTTCAAGTCATAATTTGTAATTGCGTGGGTTGTTTGTATTAAAATTGTTTTTGAGGACAACATTTGCGGTGTTAAAAAACTTGGGTGCATGCTCGGTGGTACTTCAGACCCTCATAATCATTGCATTTGAAAGAAGGGTGCATGCTTGATTGTACTTGACACCCGATTTGTTGTGCTTACTCTTCAACAAGCTAGCGTGAATCATTAGCAAATTTAAACGTGGGAAAAGGAGGAAAAATACCGCGAATAGCTAATCAAGAAATTGAACTATTACAAAAAGACCTTGATAATGCTTTACAAAAAATAGACAAGCTACAAAAACAAAATCAATTCATAATTGACAAAGTTGTATAATTCAAAACGTGAGATAATGAAGTCTATCATGAATTTGTTAGTTTTGCTACACAACGCATCAACACATTAGAAACAAAGTTGACATCACTGGATAAATTTATGGATGATATTTTTTAAATTTAAGATTAAAAAGAAAAATTGATAGAATCACGACAACAAGAATTATTTGCAAAAGAGAATGTGTTGTTAGAACTCGCAAATGAAGTTAAACAACTAAAACAAGACAAAGTAATATGTGATGCAATCTATGATACAAGTGACCTGATTGATAGTTCTTTTGATTTGGTTAATGATAAGAGTATTGATGTACATATGTATCTCTCTTGTTCTGAGACTGTAAATGATGATGCTTCAAATGATGATATTGATGATATTTCCAAAGATGAAGGTGATGAACTAGGGATTTGAGAAACACACAAAGGGAACAGGTTAAAAAATTATGAATAAAATGGGTTATGATTGAAAAGTTTTAGGCAAGAATGGGCAAGGAATCCAAAATCCCATACAAGTATGTATAAGGCCAAAAAATGAAGGCCTTTGTGATGAAGGAAACACAAGCAATGTCGACATCAAATTTGTAAAATCAAAATCATCAACAAAAAATTAATCATATACAAGTAGTAGAAGAAGGAACAAACTAAGAATAATAGCCTCAACAACAAATCACGTGCATAAGAAGGAATGATGTTATGATCACTGTGGCAGAAAAGGACATACAAAGGAAAAATTTTGGAATTTACAAAGATATATCAAAGCCTCATGCACATGTAAAGTGTTGTTGGATTGGTGTCCCTGCATGGAAAAATGTTGTGTTTATGTTGAAAGGAATTTACAGGGTCAAGTCTTCAAATGTATAACAATATTTCCCATATAATGTTCATGAGTTAGTTGGTCCTCCAAAGGTTAGTTGTGATTAAAGTCAATTAAACATGTTTAAGAAAGAGTTTCGAGTCAAATATTTTTGTATTGGTTCATGGTAAACCAAAAACCACTTTGTAATGATAGATGCAACTTTGTAGTCAATCGATACCACCTAATGTAATGAATGGTTCCTGATAATGCAAAATAAGTTTGAGTTTGTATGGTTAAGGGTGATATGAGGAAAAACTTAGGTATGATGTAATGGTTGAAGGGTAACCCATATAAAACCCATGGGAATATCAAGGTTAAGGTAAAGAAATCCTTGATATGAGGATGATGCAGTTCAAATGATTGAATCATATATAGTTCAAGAAGACAACAAAAATTGAAGAAACGAATGGGTTATTTTCTATGAATCTAGTCTCAGCTTATCAGATCACTTAGAAAGGTAAAAAGGTTGAATTTACATCAAATTCAGTTTCAGTAATTGACATGCATGAAAATTCCATCATTGCAATTGGTGAGGTGGATCACAAGTCAAGGTTGTATAAATTCACTAAGTTTTTTGACGATGAATCCTCTTTTCTACTTACACATAAGGAGAGTACTTTTCATGCATCTCCAGTGAAACATGCCTATACTCTTGTGATTCCATCAGTTTTAGACATCAGATATGATTCCATACACTCAGATTATGTACATGGAAATAAACAGGTAGTACGTCTAGATAAGAAGCCAACGTCGAAGCTTCAATATATTCCCAAGAGGGACTAGTTCACACTTCACGCAGTAGGTTTCCTTGCAGGGAATCCATTGCATTTGAGGCAAACTTGATCTCAGCATGATGATCCTTCTCATGTACTTTCAGTTTCTAAACCAACGATTCCCATGCATTGCTATATGGTTAAATATCTTGATCCATAGACCTACAGTGAGGCTATGGGAAATCCATTATGGAAAGCGACCATGCAGGAGGAGTATGACTCACTATTAGAGAATCATACTTGGGATATGGTTCCACTTCCACCATAAAGTAATATTTTCAGGTGCAGATGGGTCCACAAGATCAAGAGGTACAAGGCTACCAAGGTTGCCAAAGGAATTCATCATATCCATAAAGATTTCTACATATTCATGAAGACTTCCAGTGAGAAGAATTTTTAGACTTTGTGGGATTATCTTGGAGTGAATAACACAATTTCCTAGCAGATTCCTTTTCTTCTTTTGATGCATTGTATTTTGAGGTGGGGTTTTGTTCCCACATGGTTTTCCCTCTTTCCTCATTTTTATTCAGTGTTCAGTAGTTGCATTGTACATGAGTACCTAATATAGTCTAGTTTTCGGGACTCATTTTTACTCCATAGTGATGTTCAGGGGGGGTGTTGGATAAATTTATATTTTGGGCACACTAGCTCAATGGGAGTTAACTGACTAGTTATATTATAGGACTTTCTATTTAAACCGTCACTATTATGCATGCATGCAATCCTAAGGAAAACTAACTGTTTGATTGTTTTACTTAATTATGGAATGTTCTTCCCTATATATGAGTGTATTCCACTCATTCATTGTATCATATTGATCATCATCTATGTATCAATCATCAACTCATTGGAGTAGTGTGAATATATTTTCTCATTCTTCCATATTGAATCTCTCTTCCTTTCTTGATAAGCTTTGTTTGTACTTACTTTAGCTAGATATCATGTGCAGGTTTTGATGAAACATTGACAGTACATGTTGTTGGTGTATTTAGTTTTTTTGGTACACAAAAGGCACATGTATAGGTTGGTTACAGGACAGTGGAACAGGTTGATTACAGGTTAGTGGAACACATTGGTATAGGTTTACAACAACATATCTCACAGTGACAGTGTGAAAATGGTTCCATCATTCTACTTATATTTCAAGGCGGTTGGATGGGGAAAGGATAGGTGGTTGTAGACACCTTCCAGTTGTAGCCAGAGAACATAGGGGGTTGTAGCCTCCTTCTGGTTGTAGCCAGAGAATTGGGAGTTCGAGATTCCCTCGGGTTATATCCTGAGAAACTAGGGGTCGGAGCCTCCTTCTAGTTGTAGCTGGAGAATTGGAATTTGGTGTTGTCTGGAATGCAATTCTTGACATATAAGAAAATAATTTCGTGATTTTCTCTCGCATTGGGTTTCCACGTAAATATTGGTGTATTGTGCATTGTGTGGATGCGTCTTTTATTGTTTACTATGCACTGATGAATGCTAATTCTTATGATACAGTGAGATATTGATGATGAACCCCAAGAAATCCTTTTTCACCATTAATGAAGGAAAACTCATGGGTTTCATCGTTTCCAAATACTCCGATGGGAAAAAGTGAATGAACTTAAAGGGAAACACTCTGGATTCCAAAAACTATGGCTAGGGCCCTATATGATCCACTAGAAAATAGGTCTTGGGACTTTCAGACTCAAAACATTACAGGGATATGTGGAGGAACTCCCTCTAAATGGCCAAATACTAAAAAAAAATTTCTCCTTATCATCAATGGTGATGTAGCTTTGTACATAGAAGTTTTTTCAATAGTTGATTTTACTGATTTTGTTTTACTTCAATAATCATGTTGTTTCTTGATTTTGTTTCTTCCTCTTTACTTCATGTTTTAGTTTACAATAACTCACCTCATTGTCTATTACTCTAGAAAAGTTGCTCTTTCACAAATGGGACACAATACATTTTTACCTACTTTAGTGCCTTGTCCTGTGAGTACCTTTCTAGTGGTGATTGTCGAATCGATCGACGATCAATGTTTATCTTCGTCAATAAATGGTAGCATAGAAAAGGGGTTATTTTTCATCTGTACCTAAATAAAGCTTCTGACCTTCAAATTTTGTACCTTTCGACGGTCTCCATCAGTTATTCACTCTTACGTGAACACTCTCATGGATTGTCGGTATTCCATTCAAGTTTATTGAAATTCCCTTGGTTCAATATCTTCCACATAACTCCAGTGCCTCTTCCCATTATCTCCCTATTTTAAAACATATATGTGATTCGTGTTTAAAGACCCACTAGGATAAATTGTTGACTGAGAATAGAAAATCAAAGTAACTCTTGTATCACCCCTCTTCCTTTTATCGTCACCTGTATTTCAATTGAAATATCTAAATTCTATATATAAAAGGTGGAAACAAAATAGTATAATCATGAGGAAGTTGAAAACATTATTAAAAAGCATGGGAAGTACAAGTAAACCTGTCAGGGATATGGACACTCGTTGGAACCAGGGCCATGCTTGTATGATACCAAGGAATCTTCGTCGGGGCTATGGATGCTCGCTAGAAGTGAAGTAATGCCGGGAAAGAGAGGTAAAGAAAACACTTCAGTCTACAACAATTGACATTTTTTTTCTGTGTGGTGTCACTCTCACTGTTTCATTGTGGATTTATGATTTCACGTAAACGATCACTTGAATTATGTGGAATATCATTGGTAACATGTTTTCTTTATAGCTTGCATTCAGGCCACTGAATGTGGGGTCCGTAAGTTGAGTAATGAATGGAATTTTGGAAGGTATATTTCTCTTCAAATATGGTGAAATTTTCTCTCTTTTTGGGACTCAGAGATAACTAGTTCTTCCCAGTAAGTTGCCATTTTTTGTGGCTTACCTCCCACAATGCCCCAAAATATTAAATTTTGCAGGTCCCTTAATTTTGGTTCTCTTTTGCGCCTTTTTTATACCATACAATACCTACATCCAAACTTTTATAATACTACACAAGGTTAGCTCAAATTTCTTTCGGGATCGTGTTCATCGAAGTCCCTTATTTCATGTGTTAACTTAAACTTTGATTATCGCACTTCGAGGAATTCGACACATACATTTATTTCCTTCCACGAAAATCACATGGCTCAATACATAAAATCCAAACTTCCTCGTCTCCCAAGCCAATATGACCTTTCAAATATTCACCTTTCCAAATGTCATCCGAATATTAGATCATTGAATTCCCAGTTTACCATTCTCCAATGAGTTGCATTTTTGTTTTTGGGACATAAAACCATTTCTAAAGTATCAAAGGAATATTCCCTTCGATACCTTTCTCGTCAGAATCCTTCTTGAGCCCCATATTCTTGAAATCTGAATATTAAGCTCCAATAGCCTCTCGAGCCTTCCCATATGTGTCTCCAACACTTTCTCCCCAAACAAAAGAATATTCTTTGATACCATCTCCATCGGAGCTTAAGTACCTATGTATCCTTCAAGGATCTGATATCTAGGTTCTGAAATATTTAAACCACACATTTGGAACATCTTTCTATAAAAATGAATATTCTTGCAATACCTACCCCTCATGATCTAGGTGGATATTGGTGGCCACCTACCTGTTTCATATTCCAATTGGCTCATCTGGACAGTTTTTAGTTCAACACGTCTCTCTGTAATGGGGAAATTTATTTGTAATTGTGGGTTCTACACTTATGGGGCTGTCTTGAAGCCCTACACAACATCCAAGTGGATATTAGTTTTTGCCCATCTATTCCAACTGACTTATTTTGGGATTTTTCATGTTAGTACATCTTTTTGTACTTCCAGAGCCGTTTTGGGGCTCTAAGAAATGTTTTTATGGATTTCCATAGTCAAAATGTAGATGGAGTCAGATTTTGATGGCATAATGAATAGTTCTTGAAAATACATTTCCAATGAGCTATCACGTGCCTAAAACGGATATCGTATGCAAAACGTTATGACCCTGGGAAGTTAATGTAGTAACTTACCCCAACAGGGCGCACATGACTTTTGGTGTTTCATCTCCTAAGGTTAGGTTTTTGGCATTCATGTTTATCATAAAAAAACCTTCAAAGACTCATTGTAATCATCTTCTAGTGAATGATCGTAGTCATCACATCTCTTCTCGGAGATAAAGCTGCCACCATTCTAGCGAGTCCTCCAATCTGCATTTTTACAGTCTCTTTACAATTCTTTCATTAATAGAAATCATGTATTGTTGTATTTCTCTGTTTCTGGAAATTTTCATGAGTATTTCATTGTGATATCTCTGCTTTCATTTTGTTCTGAAAATAATCTGGATTAGTGGTATAAGAACATGTTTCTCTTGATCGTTTTTTAGTGCATGTCCTCGACGAGGTTTGAGTATAGCTAGTTGGGTCTCGAGCTTGTCTCTCTTGATGACAATCACTCTCGCACACCCAAGAAACCCTCGATGACAGCATAAAAGAAAAAAGATGAAGCAAAAGATTCTATTAATCTATTTCTTAAGCAATCTCTCGCATGACAAAGGGATGAAATGATGGATAATTTTTCACATATCCTTCAATGTCTACTGATAGAAACATGGACATATTCATCAAGCGACCATTTTGGAGGAACCTCTCCCTTCAATGTACAAGTTAATTTTGATATTCCCATATTTGAAGGTCAAATGGATGCAAATGCCCTAGAAAAATGGTTAAATCTATTAGAAGGTTATTTCTTTGTTCAAAATTTTTCCAATAGGGAAAAGATCACCTTCGCACTCTTCAAATATCTCCCCCATGTCAAACATTGGTGGGAAACTTACAGGGAGCAAATTTCCACAGAGGAACCTAGAATATACGAGGCCAAGCCCACTTTGGATTTTTTTGTGGATGTGGTCAAAGAACATTACTACCCTATTGATAACTATGAAGAACAGTGCATGGTATGGACCACACTGCAGTAAGAGAAGATCTAAACAGTGTCATAGTTCAAAAATACCTTCCATACCTTGTGCACCAAGTTGGGTATCAAATACTCCGAGTAGCATCTGGTTCGGAAATATCGTGGGGGTTTTCATAGGTACATCCAAACCGAAATGGATTTCATAAACATCTCATCATTAGAAGTTGCCTATCGATATGTTTTCAAAATCGAGCAGAAATTTAGGCACCAAAAAAAATGGAAATTTGGGTTTGCAAACCCATAACAACCAAAGCATGATAAAACATCCCTAACCAACAACCTCTAGACAACCATCCAAAGACACAGGACAATAAGGGTAAATGAAAGATGAATAATGACACTAGGAACTGGTGTGACTTACACAAAATCCCTTGGCACAACACTGATGAATGTCACTTGTAACAGTCATCGGTGGCTGAGGTCAAAGACATGGAGCCATATCTTGCTTAGGAATTTGATCTAGAAAATATTGAAAATAGACAGATCATTGACGCATACCCCACTTCTACTGTCACGAATGCAATAATTCAACTAGAAGAACCAGTAGATCTTGAAGAGGGGGAGTGTCTCTTCTATTCATAGATGTGGGTGAATGGGACCCCATTGAATTTCATTGTTGATAAAGACATCCAAAAGAACCTCATCTCAGTTAAGCTTGTCAAATAGTTGGGGTTGTCCACAACACCACACCCATAGCCATACAACATCGGGTGGCTTCACCGAGGATGAGATATTCATGTTAGCCAGCAGTACCACATGTTCTATGGCATCCAACCCTTCAAGGATGAGATAGTGTATGATGTTTCCCCTCTTGATATCTATGATGTTGTTTTGGGCCAACCATATATGTGGAAATGTCATGTCGTTTATGAGTCTAGATCTTGTAATGTCATTATTACTTTGGGAGGTTAGCTCTATAGGATACCAGAAGTAGCTACGACGACTGTTCCACCCAAAAAATGCTACAAGGTAATCTCTCATACTGCAAAATTCATCCTCTTCACAATTTTTTAAAAGGATGCACAAAAGGCCACTACAACCACTGCAACCTCAATACCTTCTATCCAGCAAAAACAGATTACCAAAGAGAAAGAAGATATTTTTTCTTCACATACAATAGTTCCTACATGATGCCCCATAAAACCCAGAGACAACATGTTGGTGGAAGAAGTTCAACCTCACTAGAAACAAGTTCATGACAACCTTCCACAGACCATGTAGCTCAACTTCTCCAACAAGGCATCCAAATCATCAAGAATTAGATTCATAAAACGTGTTCCCTTCTTCCCTGGGCACTCAATGAAATGGAGACCATTTCTTTCTAAAGGGGGAGGATTGATCCAGGTGGATATTGGTGGCCACCCACCTGTTTCATATTCCAACTGGATCATCTCAAAAGTTTTCAGTTCAACACGTATCTTTGTAATGGGGTCATTTCTTTGTAATTGTGAGTTTTACACTTACGGGGTTGTTCTCAATCCCTACATAACATCCAGGTGGATATTGGTGGCTATCAACCTATTCCAACTGGCTTATTTTGGATTTTTTCTTGTCAGTACATATTTTTGTACTTCCAGGGTCGTTTTGGGCCTCTAAACACAGTTTTTTTTTGGATTTACATAGTCAAATTGTAGATGGAGTCAAAGTTAATGGCATAATACATAGTTCTTGAAAATACCTTTCCAACGAGCTATCATGTGCCTAGAACGGAGATAGTATGAAAAAGTTACAACCCTGGGAAGTTAATGTACTAACTTACCCCAACGGGGCCCAGATGGCTTTTGGCGTTTCATCTCCTAGGGTTAGGTTTTTGCATGTCTATGGTTTTGGAATTCATGTTTATCATAAAAAGGCCTTCAAATCCTCATTGTAATCATCTTCTAGTGAATGAGTGTAGCCATCACATCTCTTCTCAGAGATAAATATGCCACCATTCTAGCGAGTCCCGCACTTTGTATTTTTATAGTCTCTTTACAATTCTTTCATTAATAGAAATCATGTACTATTTTATTTCTCTGTTTTTGGAAATTTTCATGAGTATTTCATTGTAATATCTCTTCTTTCATTTCGTTCCTAAAATAATCTGGATCACCTTGGGTTTTAATTTGAAATCATAATGATTTACACTGATGCAAATAACCTATGGGTCCCACCTCTTATCATAACACTATTTATTGGTTGACGTGATAGGTCCACCCAATGGTTCACGTATGAGGGAATATACCTTTTATACCCTTCCCTTCAGATCTCGAATTAACCCACGATCTCTCATCCTTCGAATACGCAATCCAAATAACGATCTTATTTTAAATATAGTCTGACACTTTCCCCGATGCCCGAATCAATGCGTCCACCAATCTTTATGAGCCTTAATGATAGAGATTATGATTATTAATAGGATAATTCATAACCAGATTTAGTAATATCCCCATACACACCCAATTTATGGAATACATGTGCTAGGCTTCTATGTGTTGTGAGTTATAAAAACAACCATTTTAGACATAGATTGCACTGTAAATTTTTGAAACATAGTTTACAAAGCTTGTGTTTTGTCTTGATCCATGTGTTTGTTGGAAAATCCTACCTCTATTAATGCAATTTCTTGATTATGGGTATCTTATTTTCCATTGATTAACTAGCCTTTCATTATTTCAGTTAATGTGTTATACTTAAGTTAAGTTGATACTCATTTCAACGTGTTATTACAAGATAATTTGGTTATTCATCATGGGGAGCCAAAACCCCAAGAGATCTAAAGGTTCAATGTACTTCCAGGGTGTCAAAGGGCCTGAATCATCATCTTCGCCAGTCGAAACTCTGATGACTGGCACTATTCTTCACATTGGTGAATACCATTTCCCCAGCTTTGAGTATATCTATAGGATATTCGATTCCACAAATTTTCCTAAAGGTGATGAAGATTTAGAAGTGTACCAAAATATCCTAAAAAGTGGTATTCATCTGGTAGCTTCCTGGCCACAACTCTTCCCATACAACGAGGAAACACAGTGGTGCCTCAAACCGTTTTACGCTATTACAACGAACATCATGAGAAAATAGGGGAAGTGAGTAGCGTCCCTCAGACCTAAAGATCTTATCCCCTGATATCATCTTCTCACCCCCACATGATCTTTAAATGAACCATTCTTAAAATGTTTTTCCAATGCAAGTAAAGGATTGGAAAAACAGATGAATCACTTGTGGGTAGATGAAGATGAAAGCCTCAAACAAGGCCAGAAATTGGTCCCTACCCATAGACTCAAGACTCCATACAAGTTGTTGGTGGCCATGTTTTGTTGATTATACGAGGAAGAAAAGAGAATGCATTTCCAAATTGACTAGTTACCTTTGGCACACACCATTGTTAGTTCATGACAGATCTTCAACTGGGAAGATATCCTAATCTTTAACATATGCCTGCATGCAAAAAGTCTCCCAGGCATGAAGAAGCTATTTTTTTGTATGTCTTCCTATATGATCAATTTTATTTTTTCATCTGTAAAGTTTCCTGATATATGATGGAATTGGGACCCAATTCAAGCTCCCATTCATGTATATTGCTCTCGATTATGGAGCATAAATTGCAGACAACATTTTTATGATATTTGCAATTTATTTCTTGCCCCTTTGCACTTCGTCCTTTTCGGTTTCCCCAGGCACAAAATCTCCTCTGAGGCTAGAAATGGGATGAAAGGGGTGGTCGAGTGGTTCTTCTACAAGTATTACTCGTTTATCATGGTTTATGGGACCATCGGGGCCCCACACCTCTTTCCATATCTTTTCCCATACCGTTTGATAATGAGGGAAATTTCACACCAAACTATGGGGTATGGAGTTACCACACTATTGCAAATGAGTAGTAAAAGATGGTGACCAATCTTCCCTCTCCACATTGGAAATTATACCATTTCCAATGCCCAACATGGAAGGAAGGAAGCAGATACCTTACAGGATTTAACCCTATATTTGGGAGACCCTAAAGTTCATGATCCTCATGAGATGGCTATTAGTCATGTTAGGTATGTCGGCGTCACTCATCCTAATATCCACGTTGTTGATTTCAAGGAAGATAAGTTTAAGGGAGTACTCTCGTATAATGAAGTCCTACACCATTTGCCTCATGATGCTGCAAAGAGAGAGATTGAACTTGAACAAGAAGAATTCAAAAGGGAAACTTTGAACCAGTTCTAGAAGTTTCTTTAGCGATAACAAGATACTGGCAACACCAAAGAGCAGGAGAAGAACAAAAAACAAGAACAACTTGAACAGAAAATGATCCAAGATGAGAAAGTTTATCAAAAAGGACTGAATGAGGAGAAGAACATGATGGATCATGAGGGCATGGAACATCAGAAAGATTTACAAAAGAAGAAGGAAGAAGAATCCAAAAAGTTGGAAAAGGAGAAAGAAGCCAAGAGGTTAGCTGATGAAGCCCAAGACAAAAAAATCGTTGAAGAGGTAGAGGAAAAACATTTGGCCGATGAAGATGAATCAAGGAGGAAATATGATGAGATTTTGAAGAATAATTTAAACCATAAAACAAGCACTCCATCGAAACCCAACCTAGGCATTGTGAACATACCTCCTCCGAAGTACACCGCCATAAGCACCATACCAGGAGATTCCTTCCAAGCCCTCAATTTTTAAAGATTTGTGGTAGCTATTGGAGATTACTACTTCGATAGAATTACAAGAAGCATCGAGAAAATATCATCAAAGAGGAAGAGAGGAGAAGAAGAAAGGTTAAATTCATCTGCAGGAAGGGTATTGGAGTGGAAGGTAGGGCCTGACCCAAAAGAGAATGCAATCCAAGAAGCTTCAACACTCAATGCCTTTGTAGGGTTAAATTCCTCCTTTTTCCTTGAGGTAACTAATGCCCTCAACATGAAAAAGAACCAAGTATTTGAGTTGGAAACAGAGTTGAAAGGTGTAGAGGATCAATTTTCCATATATGTCCATGAAGTTGTAAAATTGGATGAAGGTATAAATTCAAGGAAGATCAATAGTTCCCTACAGGTACAAAGAGAACCGATGAGAGAAGAATTTGAAAAATTGATGCAAATATAGTGGGACACTCATAGAAATGAGTTAGAGGTGGAAATACATAAACTCAATGCCATTCTAAAAAATACTAGAGCCTCTACATGCACCATGGAATCCATCAAGGCACAAGCACTGGCAGGAAGTGAAAAACTAGTGATGGAAAATAATGAGCTCCTTGATCTGTTGATAAACATATGGGTGAAGTGACAACAACAACTTAGTTTCTAAATCACTTTGATACAGACTCAAAGAAAGTATCAGGAAGTGAGAGAGGATTTTGAGGATATGGTTAGTGTTGTGTCCCTTTCATCACTTGAATGAGAAAAAGAGGGGCACTTGCAAGTCTAGTTGGTTCTACTAGATAGGACATGGGTTAGTGTATGAATCAAATAATTCAATCACATGAAATAAACAAACAACTAAGATAACACCAACTAAAGAAATGAAACTAAAATTCATGAGGGAATTAGAACCAAAACTAATCAAACAAATGACCAATAATCATGCCACCAATGGAGAAGTATATTAGTGGGAAAACACCATAGAGAAAGGGGGAATTGTGGATACCCTCTTCCTCCTTGGGAGGTCTCTTGAGTCCCCTATGTGATATCTCTTCTTACAAATGGTAAAATAAAAAGAAAATGGTGAAGAAATCCAAGATTATTCCCTCAAGAGGTGAGGTGAATAGCTTAATGAGATGTTGCTAGTATGCTCCAAGAAGAAAAGAGGTTTCTTGTAGGAGAATAGAGGCAACACAACAATACAATGAGATTATTGAATTCTAAGTTCACCCATGGAATCCTTTTATAGATTCCCTTTGAGGGAATATCCAACTAGTCTTTAGTTTGAACAAGGGGCCCTTTAGGGCACCCTTAGGTATTTGACCAGCCCCCCACTCGGATTTAGCTCAGATTTGAGGGTCAAATCAAGTTGGGATCTGGTCCAAAAGTGGGCAAGGGGATGGAAAGAACCATAAATGCATCATTCATAGGTGTGCACAGGTTTTCTCGTACACAATCATGCATATGGCGCATTGTGTGCTCTATTGGCTTCTTTGGCCCACGCACTATGCGTGCGCTTCCTTTAGTGGTTTAGCGCATGTCAATTTTTTGACTAGTTGTATAGTTTTTTCCTCTTGGACAATGCTTTCTTAGTGTTGCATGTGCATTAATAAGTGTTTGGAGATGTTGTATTCCTATAACCATTTGCGGATGAAATTTCAGTGATAACAGATGCCCCCTGATGTGTGAGGTTAGGAGCATATGTATAGACGAAATACATCAATGTTTATTCTACTGAGAGTACCATTGTAAGAAAGAGTGTTGAGAAGAACTGCAAGAGTGACCTGTTGGAGGGAGAGGGGAAACTATGGGACTAAAGATTTCTCTAGGTCAGAAAAATAAAGTCTGTATACAAACGAGGCGGGCATTCCCCATGCTCGTGTCATGTAACTCAAAATATGTAAGATAGTAATTGAAGCTGTATGATGATGTAGATAACTGCATCTCCCTTCTGGGAGGTTTGATAATGAAGGATGACAATGTTGATGGTGAACATACTCTGAACAGAGGCAAGGATGAATGTAGGAAGTGTCAATGACTTGTAGGAATTGATGACCTAAAAAATTCAGAGGTCTTCGGCTAGTATAAAACAACTACAATAGTCTCAAAGTAAGACCCACTGTAACATGATATTGTGTTAAAGTCAAATGTCAAGGGGGTCAATGAAAGAAGAGAGCAATGATGGTTCTCTTTGTGACGTTCGAGACTCCTCATTGTAAAGGTAATGAGAGTCAAGATACTGTCTCCCTTCTGGAAACTATGTTGATGTTGACAGAAAGAGAGACGCGACTCTATGAAGAAAAAGGGCTTCATGAAAGCTACTGAATAGGATCAGGAACTGATAAGGAACATGGATAAAGTCAATATGCGGTGAGATGAAATACTTCCCTTGGTTGGGGATATTTGTTAAGGATAAGTGGTATCAACCGTGAAACTGGATCTAGCATCAGGGGGACGACTAGACGCGGGTTAAATTGTGTCAGAGGCATGACAAGGTCGAAAAACTCAGAGATCAGTGGTACATGGACTGTGGGATTCTTAGGGTTTATGGATGATGTCAATATGAGAAGAATATAATGAATGCCCCAACCAAGGGAGACATGGGTTTCTTTGCCAGGAAAAGAAGGTCGCCAAGGGTGACAACAAAAAGCTATGTAAATGTTGTAAACAAAGGTTTTTTACAATGACCAAATGAATAAAGAATAATTTTGGATGAGTTTACAGATACAAAAATGAGTGCCCCAGTGCAATATCGCTTGGCCTGTGAGGGCACAAGTTGCGTGGAGAATGGGTGGAGGGTGGGGGGCCCATGGGTGGGTTTCTATATGAGGTAAATGAATGGAGGACAATCTGCAAATGGGCAAACTGATTGTGGAGGAAATGGAGGGTTAATGATACTGTGGAGGCGTAGTCAAACATGAACCATGATGGGATAACCTGGGCATCCATTGGGAAAGATAGCAAAATGAAAAGGATTATGTAGTTGATTCTCATAAATGCATAAGACTATCAAGACTCCCATCCCTAGGGGGTGAAAGTAGCATGAGTGTCAAAGTGTTAGGGGGGACTATGAATGGGACAACTCATGTGGGGAAGAGTGCTATGGGGTGACAGTACCTAAATGCAGTGGAGGTGATATTTCTGCAAAGACGAATGTGGGGATCCTAGAGGTAAATGTCGGTGGGTGTGATAGGGAGGTGCAATTAAGATTTAGAGGGAATGATTACATGATAGTGTTGATCAAATACCTGAAGGGGTTGTGTTGGGTTGTGACGACTAAATACCTGCACACATTAAAACCGAATACCCGACGTGAACAATATCTAAAGATAAATAACATATGACAGTTATTTGATAATTTTGAACATGAGCATGCGTACCTGAATGTGTTGTGAGAAAAAAATGCTCACCCGGGTTTGAGTATGGATGGTGGAATGGGGAATGTGAGTGTGTAGGTGGTGGGATCCTGATCTCGTGGCTGAAGACAAATCAGAAAACAAAGGCTCTAAGCTCCTGTAACTGAGCGTGGAAGTTTGGAAAAAGGGACAATATATAGTTGTGAGGCCCACTATGCCACCTCATTTGTATCTACGACCTTAGTGAGTTGACAAGAGTTTTTTTGAGGAGATTTGGATATTACAGGAATTCGAGCTGACTGATCTAGGATTTGCGAGAGCTAGGTTAGTGGTCTCATCCTCCTGCATAGTATATAGGGTTGATGTTCTGGGCAGGGTCATACAAATGGCTGTACTAGGGTTTTTTTTAGGGGTGGGTCCACCAATGTGGGCCAGAAGTATTGAGATCGAATGATTTTATGGGTAGTGGACATCCTGGAGAGGTGGCCACCGCAAGCGCTGCTATGGAAATCCTTCAAGACTCTATCTACCTCTTCGATGGTCAAACATCGACGAAGTATGGTGTCGACCTCACACTGGTATAAAATGTCATCGATAAGGAGGTATCAAGGGGAATGATGGCGAAGGAGCTGACGATCATCCCATGAAAGACGAGGCCCAAAATTCTATGTCTGAAGGTATACAAGAAGGTCTCCATACCAAGGGTCGTCCGATGGGATGTAGAAGAGGTGTTCGTCAAGAAAATCTGTATTGATGGAAGAACTTGTAGCATCGGATGGAAACATTGTGATGAGTTCGGCAAGAACAAGTGCTTTCTTGATTTTTGGAGTTGAAAAGTCTAGGTTGTATTCCTGGAGGATGATGATCCATCCAGAGAATTTGTCATTAATTTATCGTCGACTAAGCAAGTACTGCATGGGATTATAATCTTCCATGACTTTGGTAGTGTGAAGCAAGATATAATGTTGCAGTTTCTGGACTGCAAGGAAAAATGTGAGAGCGAGTTTCTCTTCATGATTATACTTCAGGGGTGGACTTGAAAGATTTTTACTAATGTAGTAAATAACATCTTCACGACCATCATATCCTAGTTGAATGAGAACTCTTTCTACTAAGATGGCTAACGCCGATAAGTAGAGGATGTAATCATGGTCATAGTCGGGAGGACTAATCAAAGGGGTGTTGGAGAGTGCAACTTTTAAATAATCAAAAGCGATTTGATCATGTTCTTCCCATCGGAATGGGATATCATGACACAGTAAGAAAAGGAAACCATGCACGTGAGTGGCATAATCTAGGAAAAAGAATTGTAAAAAGTTGGCTTTGCCTTGTAGGCTCTGCAGTTGGCACAAATTATGAGGTGGTGGAATTTTAGTGATAGGTTGGACCTTGAAGGGGTCCACAGTGATGCCATGTTGAGAAACGATGAACCCAAGGAGGTGTCTGATGGTGACGCAAATGACACACTTGAGGGGATTCAAGCGGATATTGTACTGGCGACACCGTTGAAAGACAACTCGTAAGTCATCTAGATGTTGAGTTCGTTTCTTGGATCAATTAATGAGGTCATCCAAGTAAGCGAGGATGATGTGAGAGAGATCATGGAAAACATAAGTCATGGCCTGTTGGAATGTAGCACCTGTGTTATTGAGTCTGAAGGGCATGACACGATAGGAAAAATTACACCATGGGGTGGTAAATACATTTTTATACTGATCTGCTGGGTGAATTTGGATGTGATTGTAGCCAGCGAAACCATCCATGAAGGACAGATCCTCGTGGCCTACAAAGTCATCAATAATTTGGTCGATGAAAGGGGTAGGGAAGTTGTCTTTGGGACAAGCATGATTGATATTGTGAAAGTCAGTACAAACATGAATAGTGCCCTATTTTTTGTTAACGAGGATGGGGTTGGAGACCCATTACGTGTATGCGATGGGGTATATGAACCATGCAGCACGTAGTTTTTCAATTTCAACTTTGATAGCCGCAGCTTTGGATGGGTGTAGGTGTCGTTTCTTTTGACGTACTGGGGCAACATCGGGCTAAGTGTCGATGCGATGTTCAACGATAGAAGGATCAAGGTCGGGAATCTCTGTATATGACCAGGCAAAAATGCCTTAGTATTCCTGAAACAGTGCTTTGTAAGCGGTGATTTCTTCGATGATTATGATTTTGATGGAAATGTCAATTTTGACAGTGGGGGTAAGGTTGGCCATGTTGTCATCTTTAAAAGCATTGGGGGTTGGGATAGGGTTGTTGAACTAGTCTATATGCCCTGATGGAATAAATTCCTTGGTTTAGATTGCACATATGGAGGTTTGGCTAGGAGGGTCAAAGGATTCCTGCAAGAGAAAGAGCGCTCTGTGATGGAGCACATTCCATGGACAATCGGGGGTAGTTAATTCCTCTAGGATATCTTTGTCACGGTGAAAAATGTGAGAATATAGGGGATCCGGGGAAGTAACATTGGTGACTATCACCATATGGTTGTATTCAGGTGGTGAAGATGTAGAGGGAGTATTGCAATGGTGGTGCGATAGCATGCTTGACATAAACCAAATGTCTAGACATTGTGGGTTTTAAACTGTGGTCGGGGGTAATATTTCCAGAGGGAAATGAACCGGAGAATTGGGGGGGTTTGGGGTAAAATCCTCAGAAATTCTATCCATGAACCATGGAGGTGTGGGAAGTAACTCAAGTTAAGAGGAGGTTATGTGGAAAGTATATGGAGATGGAATAGGGGGAATCACTTGCATCACAGGAAGTGACGTGGTTAGAGGATTTTGAATAAAGGTCAATTGATGATGCCTGTATCCAATCATCGTAGGACACTGGTACGTGAAATTATCAAGTGATTCACAAAGAGAGCAAGGGCACCTCATCCGTTCATTTACTAAGGTTGTGACATAATGGATGTCAGTGAAGTGGGTACTTGTTGACATGGGCAGAGAGGGGTCTTGCTGAAATTTTTTGTGTACTGTCGTTAGTGTCTGCCGAAAATGAGGTAGCATAGGGAAATAATGAGTGTAGTGGCCATACTCTAAACATATGTCACATGTGAATATATTCACAACCCTTTATTGTCTTTATCAGGGGACATGGTGGTAGTACTAGGCATGCTTGGGGAAGCAACGAGCGATGTGGTTGCTCGAGGGAGTTGGATCAAATTACATAACTCGGGGAGAGAGGGACATATATTTGTGGGCTGTCCCTCTCTCTCACAAAGGGTGCAAGGAGTTTGAACTTGTGGAGGAAGTGGAGCGGTGGGATATTTATTCTTCCGTCTGCCCCCAACTTTCATGGTGGTGCTAACAAGTGGGGGTGATTGCGGTGTGGTGGGAGTTAGTACTGGAATCTGCATCGGGAGTACCTTTGTTTGGGGAGGAATGGATGGTTGAAGAAACATCATAGGTGGGTGGAGATACCATACTAGAATGGCCAAAACCATGTTGGGAAGGGTAAGCATTGTGGCTACCTAGAAAGCTTGTACTCCCAATGAGGGGTAGAAGAAGGGAGTTTGAGTAATGGCCTGGGGGATTGCCTCCCAAACTGGGATTTGACCCTGGGGGAGGGTGAAATTGGGAATAAGTGGTGATGTAGGGTTCTAAAGGGGTTATTGAGGTAGTATTTCTTCCACTAGTGGGACGTCAGGAAGTGGAGAAGCCTCTGTGGGAGGAATGGTATCTCTGTTGTTAGTTTCGTTGAAAGATATGACACACACTTATACTGAGGAGTGTATGAGCGGTGGTGCACCGTGGTATGCCCCCAACAAAGATGGGTATTTTAAAATTCTGGGGGCTATATCCATGAGTGGATATGCATCGGAACTAGTGCAGACAAGAGGTAATATGTTATCGATCTTGGAGGAGTGGTTAGGCTCGTAATGTGAAACTTGGTCGATGGTGATGATCTTCCCGTTGTGGGGGAACATCATCATTTGAAACATAGAAGAGACCACAAAATTAATAGTGTACATGTAGCTAAGTCCAAACAATATGTTGTAATCGAGCAGGGCGTCAATAACCTCAATGTCGATAAGGATGGTTTTTTCCTTGAGTTCAACATGGACATTTTGAAGGAGCCCTTCAAGAGAGGATGGTCATCCATCATAAGATCTCAAAGTGATGGTAGCTGGTATTAGCTTAGGGGAGCCAAGTTTCTTTCATACATTTTTGGACATGATGCATGTGGATGAAACTTCATCGATGATACAATGGTGAACCATGATGTTCCAGATTTTAACTGGTATTTGGAAAGCTACTAAAGTGGGGAGGTGAGTTTCCCCACAATATAGATCAAATGTAATGCGTCTAGTATTAGTAGGGTCGACTACCCCCAAGGCAGAAAGTAAGGATTTTCGTTGAGTGGGATAGGTTTGGAGGACCTCCAATACTGACATGGTTGTAGAAGATTATGACAAGTCATTGACCAGACTATAATTCTGTGCAGCCCTAGCCTGAGGGTTGTTGACATTCTGTCGTAATGGGATGTGAGGAATACAAATGGGGGGTTTAGTGTTAGGGAATGAAATCATCAAGGGTGGGTCATTTGTAGCTGGAAATTCTTTCGAAGTGGTGGGAGTAGATTCAGGGGTGCGTTGTATTGACGACTACACATTTGCAGAAGAATTTCTTCTTCGCTTGTGAGGAGGATATTGTGATCTGCCAGGTTCCTGGGGTTTTGATACTATCCCATTTGTGGCCGGGAAGGATGCATTTCTTGTTGAGTATTTATCACACCTTGGTGTGGAATAGGTTTTTGCAACACTTCCAGAGGTGTTTGTTCCAAATATTGTTGTGGAGCCTACTGAGGGGTAGGTTGTGTTGGAGGACGTGGCACATTCATGGAATCTTTCATCCATTTGAAGTAAGAAATTTTGGGGCAATGGTGAGTATAATGAACATGCTCACCGCAAAGAGCACAAGAGAAGTTCATCCTAAGGTTGTTATTTTGTTTCCTCCCTTGGTCTTTGTTGTTATTTCCCCCTTGGGGGTCCTGGTTTCTCCCCACAGGTTGATTTTTTGGGGGGTTATTTCCCCCTAGTCCTGGGTTATTATTGTTTCAGTTGTTTCCATTATTTTTGGCATTATTTGGATGATGGGATGGATTTGTCATATGCATCTGTTCAAAATTTTGAAATTGTTGAATGGGAGAGGGATAAACAAAGTTAAACCCAACGTGTGGTTGTCCTTGTGGAGGAGCAATTGGCTATGGAGGACCAGGAAATGGAAAATACAAATTATTTTGTCGCAATGATCTGTAGGGTGTATAGGAAGGTGTAGCGCTTTCACTAATGCCTGGGTTATAAGCTAAGGTCGAGGGAGTACCATAATTTGGTTG
>JZKD02S0233682.1:391280-414323 GCA_000966675.3 Picea glauca
ATACTCTAGGAAGAATTTATGATTGTTTTACCTGGAACACCTTCTTGAGACTAGTCAATAGGACTAGTCAGATACCCTATTTTACACAGGGTGTATCTACAAATTTAAGATGACCTAGAAGATGAAATTTTTACCATAGATACCTTGCTAATTTATGTAAATAGAATTTGGATTTTAGGGTATGAAACATTACATAAAATATTTTATAGTGAAAATTACGCAATGACTCAGCTCAGGATGATTCTAAAACCCTATCTTGTACAGGTTGTATCTCTGAAAGTATAAGGCCTCATGAGATGAATTGTGAACCCAACATACCTTGATCCGTCAACTAAATATCCTCCAAGCTGTTCCTTCTGAAACATTGTAGAAAAAAAGTTATAGCGAAAATTCCAAGGTGTCTCAGATGTAGCAGCGAAACCCCAAGACCTTGAGCTCTGATACCATATGTTAAGAACCAAATATCAATATAGCATAGAAAAACCTCAGAAAAAGTACTCACCGCCTTGAAAAAGAGATAGTTTCAGATAATAAGCCTCTTCAAGGGGGCAACCTCCTTTTACCCCACTTAAATATTCAAGTACAAGACGATTCAAAATGAAAATGTCTCCTTGGTATATATAGGAGAATAGGAGGTATAATTAAAACTAATGGCCTAAAGCCGACATAAATAAAATAACATTACTAATATAATATGCCTCAATTAAGGGGTAATGAGCCAATATTAGGACTTAACAGTGTGTGAGCAAGTGAGCAAATGTGGAATTATTTTAATAAGTTAGGTGTCACCTTGCAACATGTGGACTTCCTATGGTCCTTAAATTTTTTGATTACCTATCTTGCTAGATGCCATTGGTACAACCTTGTGAAATTTTAAAATCCCTAAAGAACTAGCATGTGGACATGTGGGTCCTTACCAATCCTTTAAACTCCCTAATGTGATTTAATCTAAGAAATGTTTTGAAAAACTATCCTAGATTGCAAGCATGTGGGCATGTATGTGCCCTTTACTATAACCTTTAAACTCCCTTAGTGATGTAATCTAAGAAAGTAGCTTAAAAAACTATCCTATCTTTGCAACATGTGGGTTTTGAGGAAAAGATATAAATTGATCTTACTCAAGCATTTTCATACTTTACTTGGCTAAAGTAAAGTAGACGGGAATATCACCCTATGTTTATATCCAACAAAATATATATCCTAACTCATAAGTATCAATTACAAGTGCTTAGGCTAGTCTTTTATCAACAAAAAACTTGCTAGAAATTCTCTTTTTATGTATTCTTTTTAACATATCAGTTGCTAAAATAAATGTAAGAATAGAAGTAATAACACCAAGATGATACTCAAGATATATGAGACATAAATAAATCCTTTATTTCAGTCAAATTCACCAAAGATTCATTGTCTTTACAAAACTTCACACAGAAATCTTGGACCAAATCCAAACTTAGAAATCCCCGATGGAACATACAAAAGGACCTCTGACAGAAAACCAAAACTAAACTCTAAAAGATGGATCAACTTGCCACAGATTGTTGCCCACTCAACTCTGCACAATATCCTTTATCAGTCATGAAAATTAATTCACAAACATACAAGTCTGCACAAACTATCAAAGATAGATCAACACCTCTGAAGAACAAGTGTCTGAATGATTTGATTGAACCTTGAATATTGTTGTCTACAATAAGAACCTTCTATCACAAAAGAGAATTAGGCTATGATGAATATATGAATAAATGAAAATTTAACTATATCAACATCAACTCAAAGAGAAAACCTTAGCATGCTCTGTGATTCTATCCTCCTGTTACTTTTTCTTTTAACAAATTCGAATTGGTTGAAGTAGTTGAACCAAATTATTAGTTAAGCTAACACAAGACTCAACTAACTTTAGTTAGGGGGGGAGGGGGAGGGGGAGGTAATAATCATAATAGGGTCATAAATAAATAATAACTAGTAGGTGGGACCCCTTGTGACTCCCTTAGTTCATAACAATCATAACATCATAACATAATCCATTAGTTAAGAAAACACACCCCTTGTGCCTCCCCTCAAACACATTTACTTTTGGCAATTTTAGCTCATGAAATTTGAAAATATTTCAAAATAATACTCATATATCCAAAATAAAACATGATGTCCAAAATCCATGAAGTCCACGGTCATAAAATAATAAATAACATAAAATTCAAAAGCCATATTTTCCAGTCTATGATGCAACCCTTCCTTGGTTGTTGTTGTCACCTCTTGATTTCCTTGAATTTTCCTTGGGCTAGGCAGAGCCTTCAGGCTTTATCTCACTGATCACATGGCAACAATCATCCCTCAAATGCATCCATGAAGACACAGATTTTTCAGAGTCATCATAGGGTGAGGAAGGGGAAACAATAGCTTTTCCTTTATCAACTGCATGGTGGGTGTTGGCACAAGGGAAGACCCAGGGTTCAGCTCTAATGGTGCACCAACAATCCATAACTACTATCCCTTTCAGAAACACCTGTGAAGCAGATGAAGTCTCACCCTAAGTAGCTATAGGGGGTTGCATGACACAGATGTCTACAACCAAAGGAAATGTAAAGTGGATCCAATACAACAACAACAAAACATATAGATATCATTTACCAGCTTAGACCTACTTCACACATTTATTTGTCAGATCTAACACAATAATGTAACAACCATATATCAAAGGGATAAAGAAAACAATATCAATCACACACAACAACAAGATGTACGTGATTCACCCTCTCCCTAGGGCTACATCCACATAACTATGCTTTATATTATATTAAGTGAAAGCATGTAGTCCTATCTATTCTCTTAGCTAGAATATCTTATCTCTTTCTCTCTTCTCTCTTTCTCCCTTCTGTGTGCACCCAGCTGCAGGGTTTATATTCACACCCAGCTGAAGATCTTACAATACATAATGCTCTCTCAGCACAATACTTCCCTCTAATTAATAACAACAATCACTCATCATCACATCATCGAACACATATTAAGTCCTCTTGACCTTTATTTATACATTACAATAGCTCACCGACTACCTTCAGCCGAAGCCTAAGTGCCAAAACTCTAGATACATAAACCCTAGATGTCTAAAACCCTAGGTCAATTTGACCTGCATTTTTGGGGCTTTGCCAACCTATCTTTCCTTATTTCTCTCATGGTGCTCTCGAAGCATCTACCAATGGAGTTTTCTTCTTCTTGAGTTTTCCATGATTCGTCTTCCTTTCTGATCTGTTGTCCTTGATCTCCTCGTCCAATGTCTTTCTTTCTCTTACTTCGCTCCGTCTTTTCTTCTCTCCTTCTCACTTCAACCCAGTACCAGTCACTGGTATTCCACACAGTTCACATTTTGTCTTTTCTTCCTTAATATTCACTTTCTTCCATAACCAAGGGATAATAGGCCCCCAACACTCACTTGTGACTCATCTCGAGGCACTTCAGAAATGATAATTCTACTTTCCTTCGAATTCAGGCTGCGCGGAGCAGCCTGTTCTTTCTACTCTCTCCTCCCCCACTCTGCCCAGACTATCTTTTCTGTGTGTGGTACCCAGTTTCAACTACACCTGGTACTTAGAACCTTTCTCCTTCTATTTTTACCAAGAGCTGCGAAGCAGTTGTGCATCATAGTACAATTTCAACCGGTTTTCATTAACCAATCCTTCCTTCCATTCTCCATTCAAAGTCTTCAACTGTGGAGATCCTCCTTCTATAACATAGACAACCTCATATGGTCCCAGCCAATGGGGTTTGAACTTCCCTGGATGCTTCATGAATTTGTTGTCGTATACCAGTACCAAATATCCTTTCTTAAATGCTTTCTTCTTGATATGCCTGTCATGGTAGGCCTTTTCTCTTTCCTTCTGCACCTACTGATGGAATCCTACAATGAATCGATCTTCCTCTAGTTCGACCAATTGCACAAGCCTCTCTTGAGCAATGCCAGTTTCATCCATATCTGTAAAGGCTGCGATTCTTAAGCTAGGGACCAAATATTCCATCGGGACAACTACTTCTAGACCATAAACCAACCTGAAGGGGGTTTGCATTGTTAGATTCTTGCAAGTTGTTCTATAGGCCCATAGTACTGCTGCTACTCTTAAATCCTAGTCATCCCTGTTCACACTACAAATCTTCGTTAGTGTTATTTCCAAGATCTTATTGAACGCTTCAACTATCCCATTCGCTTGTGGATGGTTGTGCTATTCTGATGATGAACTACAAATTCTTCAGTTAAGGCTTCAATGGTTTTATTAATAAAATGTGTTCCTTGATCACTCATAAGGATCTTCGAGCATCCAAACCTGGTTATGATGTCATCAAATATGAAGCGTGTAGTTGTAGTTGCACTACAATCTTTAACTGTTCTTTCTTCAACCCATCTAGTCAAGTACTCTGTCGCAGTGATTATGTACCTTGCTCCTATGTTCTTTCCTGGTGGGTTTATAGGTCCCACGAAATCAATGGCCCATTTCTCAAATGCTTGTAAGGTTAGTTGGGGTGCTAATGCATGTCATCTCTTCTGGACAGTTTCCCAACTCTTTCGCATACATTGGAGGCTCTGTAGTAGTCTTTAGCATCTGTGTGTAAAGTAGGCCACTAGAGGCCATCTCTAAGAACCTTTTGCGTTGTTTCTTTTCCTACGTAGTGACCTCCTATGATTCCTTCATGAGATTCTGATAAAATCAGTGGTATTTTTTCTTCCATAGCACATCTCCTCAAGATCTCATCAGGTCCCATCTTATATATTTGTCCAACTATAAGTGAAAATTCTATGGAGTGCACTACCAGTTTTTTCTTCTGGGTGATTGTATATTAACTAGGTGCCATTCCTTTTGACAAGAACAGGACTATCTCGACAAAGTGATTATCAATAATTCTGATGGCCAACAACTGTTCATCTGACAATGTATCCTCCAAACTAGTAGGTTCCTCGCCATGTTCCAACCTCGACAAGTGGTCAGGGCCTTTGTTCATCCTCCCTAGCTTAACCATGATCTTGAAATCATATTCCTGAAATAGCAGAAGCCATATGCATATTCTTCCCCCCAACACTGGCTTGTTCATTAGGTATTTCAGCGCAGAGTTATCAGTAAAAATTTTAAAGTGTCCTCCCAACAAGTAGTGGTGAAACTTCTGCAGTGCATACACCATGGATAACCCTTCTCTCTCAGTGGTAGTGTAATTAATCTCAGCTGATGATAGCTTCCTACTAGCAAAGGATAACGGGTGGTCAATGTCTCTAGTTCCAAGTTGTACTAGAACTACTCCTAATGCGATAGAAGATGCATCAACATGCACATGAAATTCCTTGCTCCAATCTGGGAAAACCAGAATAGGCGCAGTAACCATTTTCTGTTTCAGTGTGTCGAAGCTCTGTTGGCATTCTTTTGTCCAATGAAACTGACAGTCTTTCTTCAAAATATTCTCCATGGGTGATGTGATTTGTGCATAGCCTTTAATGAACATGGATGATTTTAAGGATGGAAATTTATTTTAAAATGTAGAAAACTTGGCGAATCTTAATAATTCTTCATATGCCAACTATAAATGTTTGGCGATATTTTTGTAAAAATATTCAAATTTCTAAGGATTTAATACGGTTTTTATAAAATTTTGGCGATTTTTAAGGTAAAATAATTGTATCCTATAGAATTTGGGCGAATAATTTTTAAAATAGCGAATCTCTTTTTTGGAAAAACGATGTAAAATTAGCCCATGAGCGAAATTTAGCCCCTAAAATCATCCCTGTAATAATGAACTTCATGTAGTATCCAGTATGTCCCAGTGCAGTGCATAGCTGTTTGACCGAAGTAGGAGGGGGAAAATCAACTATAATGGCAATCTTAGATGGATCTACCAACAATCCCTGCTTACACACAATATGGCCTAGCAACACTCCAAAGGGTGAAAAGAAGATGCATTTATTTAGGTTCAGGGCAATATGACATTGCCTGCACTTATCCAACATTAGTCTTAAGCATTCAATATGATTTTGCAACAAACTAAAAACAATCCAATCATCAAAATATGCTTCTAGAAATTTATGTAAAAACTCCTTGAATGCTTCAACCACCACCCTAGAAAATATGGTTGGCTCATTCTTCAATCCAAATGACATCACTGTATACTGGTAGGATCTCCATTATGTGGCAAATTTGGTCTTGTGATGATATTCCTTGACAATCCTATTCTGATGGCATCCTGAAAATCCATCGGTGAAGGAGTAGACCTCCTATCCTCCCATGTTATCTAACACTTCATCTGTAAATGGTGTATAGAATGGGTCATGTAAACATGCATCATTCATCTTCCTGAGATCTACATAGATCCTTATTTCTTCGGTCTTCTTATCCTGCACCACCATAGGGATAATCCACTCTGACTCTTCAACAGGTTCTATGATTCCTGCTTCCAACATTCTGTCTAATTCAATCTTCACTTTATCCTTATATTTAGGATTCAATCTGTAGGGTCTCTGTTTAACTGGCCTTGCATCTGGCTTCAAGGGGATCTTGATATCTCCCATGGGCCCTTTAATTCCCTTCATATCAGTGAACTTGGGTGGAAACAAGTCCTGATATTCATGCGGTAACTCTGTGATCTTGTCAATAGTGGCAACATCCCAATAATATCCATCATTTGCAAGCTTCGGTGTTTTCTCTGTTCCAATATTGACTTTCTTGATTTTAATTGGTTGTCCAATGAAAGGTAGATAAAATCCTGTTCCTTCTATGTCTCTTTTTCCTTATGTTTCGGTGATGTTCACCTTCCTAGGATCATCGTCTTCATCAGCATTGATATTGAAATAGCCCTGCAATTTATGAAGAGGTGCAATCCATTCGTCCTCTTCTTGCTCCAAAGGGAGGCTAGGTGCCTCCTCAAGTAAGTTTTGTCTTACAATCTGTAACACTTGATAAATAGTAGGATATTGGATTTCAAATAAAAAGGTAGTTACAAAGTTTTGAGTCATACCTTCCCAATCTACAATGATGAGGTGTCGTTCTGCTTGAAGATACCAATTGATAGGGGTTGTGTCCAGCGTTTTAATGAATTTGTGAACCCACTGCTCTTGAGGAATGTTGCTCCAGGATTCCTTGCAACTTCACACATGGTCCTTCACACAACTTCGACCTATGTACCTAACTTTGCAGCCTTCTACTTGTTTTGAAAACCGTGTTGTGATCAAAGTGAGACATTCTATCCAATCTGTAATGTTGTTTTTGTGTGTCCCCCACCATCTTGCTAGAGTTTCTTTCAAGGCCTCATCCAATGCCAACAATCTTTGTTGTATTGTTACAATTTCTTCAAATTCTAACAAGAAATATTCTAAATGATTTAGACCATCAAAGGTGGGCAATTTAATTACTGTTGTGTCGATCCAATGAAATTCTCTGGTTAATCTATCACATCTCCTTGTAGATACTTCATACATTTGGTTCTTCCAATTCTCCAGTGCTTCTTCTAAATATAATGAACATGAGATGTCACTTCGCTAGCTTAGGTTTCCATCTGTTGTAGGATTAATGTAATCTTGTTGTCTGGCTGTCAATTTCTATATGTTTTCTAGCTCATATGCATGGTATTCCTCTTTGATGGGCTCTGTGTATCTGGGACCTTCATCAGGATCTAGAGGTGCGATGACCCTAAGGCCATCTCCTTCAAACGTCTTTCTTCTTTTCTTCAAGTCAACAAAAATATAATTATTGAAAGCCCAATCAATTCCTAACAGCGCGGGGTAAGGACAACTCTCATCGACTATGTCAATCATCTCGAAGTCCACAAATGTTATGACCCCATCGATGTCCACAAAGACATGCTCCAATATTCCGAATGGGCTCACAGCCTGTTGATTGGCCATCCTAAGCCTGATGGAGGAATAGATCAACTTAGGTTTTCCCATTAGTGCCCAGGTCTGCTTTGTCATGACATTGACCTCCGACCCTAAGTCGAGCACCACATAGTCTATATTATACTCTCCAATTTGAGCATTCAGGTGTAGTTCCTTATTTTTCCTTGTATTTTTGGATAGTTGATGTACTTCTTTATTCAGTAGAGGATCCATCTTTCCTAGCTCATACTGTTTGATCAAGTTTTGTAGCTCTTGTATAAATCTCTCATCCTTTATCAAATTAAGGAAAGTAAATAAAAATTCCATGAGCTTACTTACCTCTTTTCCTTCTTTGGGTGAAGCAGATTGATCAAATGCTAGAGGAATTTCATATTCTCTTACTTTTGGTTGAGCCTTTGATGAAGAAGCCAGATCTATCCTGAATTATTTTCTGGCTTCCTCAAATGTTTGTTTCTCTTTCTTTGGATCAAACTATTGTGTCTTCTCTACAACTTTTCTGAGTCCTGATTGTTCAGTAGTCTTTCCTGGAGTCATCATGTCTTCTCTTGTAGTAGTGCCTCCTCTAGTGATAACAACGACTCTGAGATCCACTCTATGAGGTTCTACTGTGATTAGTTGTACTTGCTGATTTCATGAAGTTTGGATAACAATGCAAGACAATCTTCTATAACATGTTCAAATGAGTTGCAGTAGTTGCAAGTTGTACAAGGGTTCTGAAAGTCCCTTTTCAAAATGTCCTAGTTGTGCACAGTTATAACAAATGATTTGGCCTTGACATCGACCCATACCTCCTGCCCGTCCTCTTCCTCTGAATCCATCATGAGGGTTGAAGTTTCCTCTTCTTGGGGAATTATATTGTGTAGTGTTCCCTTCTTGCTATACTTCACCTTGAATTTTGTATATATCCCTTGACCTTTCATGCATGAGGTCATAGGCCCTACAATCCCTATCATCATGCCCTATCGAATTATAGAATGTGAAATACAGATTTGTGGGTGTTTGAACATATTTTTTCATGTAATAGCATTCACTAGGGTGATGCCTATGTCTACATACCTCACACCAAGGTAGGGTAACTTGATTCAAAGGGCTCAGAGCTCCCGATGCCAAGTACTCATGGAATAGGGGACAATGCTCTTTGTCATGGCCTTTCATTTTGCATCTAATGCACCAAATATCTTTTCTCTTATATTTTACCTTGTCTTTTTTCATATTTTCGACCTGCAGTGATAAGCTAGTTAACTAACTTAAAATTTGACTCATACCTAAGCTGGATTCTCCCATAGGGGTTGATTCTAGCTTCATGTAAATCTCTAGTGCCTCAGCCTAAGAAGCGATATTCTGTTGCATCAGAGGGACTCTGATGTGTGGTAAGAGGGAAGCAATGAACCATTCCTTGTTCTTCTTGTCTAGGATCTGAAAAGTCAGTTGGCCCGTTAAGGTTTTAAACCTCTGATCAAACACCCAAAAGGTTCAACTACTCTTTGTTTGATTTCTTTCAACTCTGTAATGCATTTTGACTCCAACTTGGGTTTCTTGAATTCTGAAACCAATGCATTATTGATCTCATTCAGTGGTTTCAGCTGTGTAGTTCCTTGGACAAGATTTATGTACCATCTCAATGCGTGGTCTCTCATGGTAGTATTAAACTGAGCTCGTTTAACAACTTCGTCGGTGAAATTGTTAATACTCCATACAACTTCACGTAGAAACCAGTGTTGATCAGGATCTTTAGATCCATCTCCCCTAAAGGTGAGTAACCTCATCTCATCTTCCATAGATCTTCCTAGGTTTCCTGACTGAGTGTGTGTTGAACCACTTGTACCAGTGCTCTGAGTGCTCTGATAACTTAGGTTACTCTAGTTTCTTAGCGCTGCTAAAACAACAAGAGGAGTATTAATACTTATTTCAACAGTCGACGCACTTCCTGAAGTTTTTGGATCTTCTCAGTGAGGTTTTTCAGTATTTTCTTCTCTTAGCCCAAAAGACCCTGAATTTTCCTCATTCAGTAGCTCTTCCTCTTCTCCACTATAAAACCCTTCTTCCTGTAGAAGAATTTTGTGATATTTCTCAAACAAGTTCGCCAAAGGAACTTCCTTGAAGTTCCTTCCACTACGCATATGTCCAACCTCTGTGTAATTTTCACTGTCTGAATTCTTGAACATTATCTTTTCAATCTAACCCACTATTGTATATTCGATATGTTCTTCTCATGCAATAGCATCTTGATCTTCAACTTTAGAAATTGTAAAAATTTTCCTCTAGGTCCCTTAAAGAACTATCTTTTTTATTGGTTATATGACTCTACTCTGTCAATAGAAAACTTAGTGATATACCCTCCAATGGTACTATCAAAATAGTGATCTACTTCTCTTGACACAATGTTATCAACTCTCTTTACCTTCTTGATTAACACCGACATCCAAGCCACAGGTGGCCTAGTTCTGATCTCAAACTGGGTATCTGCTAACCTGGCTAACAACTCGTATAGCTCCTTATGAATCCCTCTAAACAAAATCTATGTATATCAGTAAAAATATAACTTCCCAACCAATCCTCGGTGCTAAGCTGAGGGTTCTTGTTCTGGGCTTCTGCAAAGTCCTTTTTTTGTTGTTCTATCCACTTATGAATCTTCATCTTCGATGGAAACCACCTTGACATTCCCTCAATAAGATCCTTGTCCCAACAACAGAACCATTTGTTGGCATAAGGGAAGACCCAGGGTTCAGCTCTAATGGTGCACCAACAAGCCCTAACTATTGGCCCTTTCGGCAACACCTACAAAGCATATGCAGTCTCACCCAAAGTAGCTATAGGGGGTTGCAGGACACAGATGTCTACAACTTGAGGAAACATAAAGTGAATCCAATACAAAAACAAAACAACATCTAGATATCGGTTACCAACTTAGACCTACTTCGCACATTTATTTGTCAAATCTAACACAATAATGTAACAACCATATATCAAAAGGCTAAAGAACACAACATCAATCACACACAACAATAAGATGTATGTGGTTCACCCTCTCCCTAGGGCTACGTCCACAGAACTGTGATTTATAATATATTAAGTGAAAGAATATAGTCCTATCTGCGCTCTTAGCTAGAAGATATTCTCTCTTTCTCTCTTCTCTCTTTATCCCCTCCCTGTGCACCCAGCTGCAGGGTTGATCTTCGCACCTAGCTGAAGATATTACAATACAGAGTGCTCTCTCAACACAATACTTCCCTCTCAGTAATAACAAAAATCACTCATCATCATATCATCGAACCCATATCAGGTTCTCTTGACCTTTATTTATATATTACAATAGCTCACCGACTGCCTTAGGCCTAAACCTAACTGTCAAAACCCTAGATGCAAAAACCCTAGGTGTCTAAAACCTTAGGTCAACTTGACCCACATTTTCAGGGCTTCACCAGCCTGTCTTTCCTTCTTTCTCTCACAGTACTCTCGAAGCATCTACCGGTGGATTTTTCCACTTCTTGAGTTGTCCACGATCCTTCTTCCTTGTTTATCCATTGTCCTCGATCTCCTCTTCCAACGACTTGATTTCTCTTACTTCGCTTTGTCTTTTTTTCTCTTCTACTCGCTTCGACCCAGTATCAGTCACTGGTCTTCCGCACAGTTCACATTTCGTCTTTTCTGCCTTAATCTTCGCTTTCTTCCAGAACCAAGGGCCAACTGTCGATTTCAGTCTTTAATGTCTTGCTGGCATGGGAGGATTGAATTGGTGAGTAGTTAGGGGAAGATTGGACAATGGAGTTCAAAGGTGGGGGAGCAGGAAAATTTAAGTTTGGCCAGCCACGGTGTTTGGAGACTGTTGGGTGAACAGTCTCCTGCCACCCATCATTTTCTAGGACTTTAGGATGTAAAGAGACATGAGGAGGGACAGGGATGTCGAGGGATTGAGGGGCTTGGAAGGGAGTCCTTTCAGGCCCTATTTGGACTATTCCCTATCCAATCCAATTAAAGAATATAACATGAAACAAATGTCCAAGATCTTCTGAATCAACATCAAAAGGTATAGAGAACTTAGGCCTTCTTGGGCCTCAGTTCCAGTTATCTCTACCTCTGTTTCCTTGGCCATGGCTTCCCTGACTGTAAAATATCATCCTGCATATGTTAACGATTAGCAAATATTCTTTTACATAACCATGCATGAAAACTCCTTAAAAATATGAAATAGATTTGGATCAGAATGTAACAGGCTCACCCAATCCAATCCATATAAATTGTTCTAACATAAATCAGTGAGTAGGGGGGGTGAAACAGTGTTATGAGAAACGTGAAAGGTTTGTATTTGGCGAAAACATGATATAAATAGAGGGGAGAAGAAATTGTCATTGCTCATTGATAACAACAATCAACTGTAAATCAACCAAGTAAAACCTCACTACAATCCACTCAAGACACTGTCACTTCATCCAGTTAACACAAAAATTCTCTTAGTTGTAATCAATATCAAAACAGGGAGTGAATAAAATGAATATGGGATATGTGAGGGGGTTGTAATTAGCGGAAAATGAGATAATGAGGGGGGATTTTTTTTTTATTGTTCATGATATTAATGAAGCAATCCATAACATGTTTTGCGGTAAGAAAAATATGCATCAACCAACAATCATATGACTGAGTAAAATTCCTGTGTATTTGATTATTTGCACTATCCATTTACATCCCACAACCATTACAAAATAGAAGTAATTCACACAATCTATAAGAGGTTTTGTTTCCTCTATTCGCACATTCTGCACTATATATCAGTCAACCACATTACTTATTCTCAATCTGTAATTATTAACATCCATCACTGCCATACATTTCCCAAATCCACATCTATAATTCAATGTAGTATTTCTATAGATAACAATGAAGTCACTATTTTGTGATAGAGCCAATCAAGATCTGTAATGATATTCATCCCCATACATATACACAGTAAAGTAATCAAGACCAAATAACCAAACTTTTCATGTCATATATGAAATGACACTTTACCTATATGACCAACAACCAACACTTTGACACAAGTTAGGCAGGGGAAAACATCCCAGGATATGTAACAATGCCACTGTAAAACATGGCATCTCAATGAGACTTGAAAGCCGGGCCAAATACCCAATGCGACTGTCATCAACCATGGTCGATTTTGGTAAATAACAAGCGGTCGATTTCAATAAATAACATGATTAAAAACAATTATGAGGGTATCACTGAGTAGAAGAACCAACCATCCCTACTATAAACAAAGCGCAACCAACCAAACACCATGACACAACATTTCGACTCATCACAACAAACACCAGTCATGTCAATAACTCAACATATCGTGCAGAGACTGTGTATGTTACTAAGTGGTTAGTTGTTTAATTCACATCGTGATTTAACCAAGCTGTGTATACTTGAACTACAACCAATGAAGGACATTGTGGATATGCCTTTGATAGATACCTACTTCGATTATCATCTGGCCTCAGAGAGAACATAGTTATCATGCCCCATGTTTCAATTTCAAAACACCACACATAGAACGTGACCTGCATGAGCAACCCTAAACATTCATTACCCAGTTCAACCATCAACCAAAACATCATAAGAACAAATACTAGTGATTGTACATTAACCAACAATTCTCCACTGTGGTAAGGAAAAATCAATCAACCACACAAGCCATGGTAACTATGTATACCCATGCACCCAATTGAATGGACATAGGCCCTTCCATTAAAAACAACTGCGTTCTTTGAAAATAGTCTGGTCACTGTGAATTATTAGAAGTGCAAATTGTAATGAAAATCTCATGCTATTATCACAGAGGAAGTGTGTAACACTCTTTCATACTGTAACGCTCTGATACCAAACTGTAACGCCCCCGTGTCAGGCCGTCATCCACCCACTGTCCGGGCAGATGCTACTTTGCGGAACAACATCATTTAATGCTTAATTAATAACATGCATTTAAAACAGGTTAAACACATTTAAACTCAGAGTAACCACAAGAATTATTGCTATCATAAATAATCCATTGAATTAACATTAAATTCATATGCACAACAAAATACATGATAAATATAAATACACATACATGCAAAACATAATTTAAACATCATCTGGTACTTATCTCTGAAATGGTGGTAATTCCACCAACCACGTGCAGGCCTTCCACGAACCTCCCAACCTTATACCACACTTCTCATCAAGCTCAGTAGTGGGTCACCCTTGAGATGGGACTAAGCTCCACCCCAAGGTAAGGAATCCTAGGCTAGGTTGAGGTTACAGGGAAAACAACACATAACAACTGGAAGGATTCTTCCCAGGATGCCATCTTACGCCCACTATTCTCAGACTCTCATTCCCCACATGCATGTTCTTCCCAGGAGTATACACCTTCACAAGCATAGTCCATCAGTGCTACACCTACCTCTCTAGGTCTTGGCAATAGGCTGGATCAGGAAGTCTCAAAGCCCAAAGTTGGTGCTGGACACTCTCTAGAAGAAACCACTTCCTAACAAACTCTCTCACCTGGAAAGAGTTGCTCACAAGCCTGACAACTTACCTCTTCCAACAAAAATCACCTCCCTCACCTGGAGAGAGGTTACATATCGTCTTGGCATGGAATTACACTGTCCAGCAAGCCACGGGCAGTCAAGGACTGCGTGGCCACAACAACCAACTAGGAAAACAACCATGGGCTTCCCAAACAAGCTCAACAATCATGAAATAGACTCACGATTTTTGTTTCAGGATTGCACAAGGTGTATGGAGATCCCACACACAGGCTCAAACTGTTTAGACAGAGGTTGTACCAGCTATCTCAGAAATCCACACAGGCTTTTTGGCTTTCAGGGATGCACGGTTCAGAAGATGTACGAGGTCACTTGCAGAGGTCGGACCAGTTCACGCTCAGACGGTTGCATAGAATGGAGGACCCCCACCACAGCTCATCTCAACCATTTTATTTGCATGGGCTTGGGTTGACACTTGTCATCCGTGAAGCTGCATGCTTCCATCAGCACATGTTCCTTCCATTTGGAAGTTGCTTGTATTTTCAAAAATAACTTAGGATAAAACATAATATTCACATGTCTTTTGGAATAATATTAAAATATTATTCCCCAAGGACTTAAGCCCTTAGTCTTAGCCCCTAGGCTCAACACTTAGCCCCTCTTCCCACCTTCCAACCCCTAATCCCTTACCCACTCTGTGGAATCTTAGTCCCCCATCACTCATTCATCATGGTCAGTCTGCACGTGGTGGTGTTTTTATTTTATTAATGTTCTACATTGATACATGTACAAAATCAGGCTCTTGGCCTTCAACCCTTACGCTCTCTGGCCTAACAATCACATAAGCCCACCAACTTATATAAACTTGGCTCACCATACTATAAAAAATTTTTACAACTCATTTTGTAAACAAGATTTACAACAGGGCTCAGCCTTGGGGACATTACAATCCCCTTCCCCTTATTTATTCACTGTCCTCAGTGCAACTTTACAAAACATCTGAAAGCTTTTCAAAATTTTCAAAAAGATGCGGGTGCTCTACCCGCATAACATCTTCATGCTCCCATGTAGTGTCCTCGGGACCGTACCAGGTCCACTGGAACTTTACAAGATTTATAGGTTGATTCCGGAGTTGTTTTATTTTCCTGTCCAATATGCTCGCAGGATGCACTTGTAGGACACCTTCTGGTTCCACCTGAATCATATTCCAATCGATAACATGATTAGCATCAGGTATATATTTCTTAAGCAAGGAAACATTAAACACATTATGTAAAGTCATAGATCCAGGTAATGCAAGCATGTATGCAACTGGCCCAATCCTTTCCAGGATTTCAAATTGCCCACAAAATCTTGTTGCCAACTTGGTGCAACTTCCCAGCTTCAGGGAACTCCTGTTGGTTTTCACTTTCAGGAAAACATGACCACCCACTTTGAATTCTCGGTGGGTTCTGTTCTTGTCAACATAACTTTTCTGCCTGTCCTGGGAAGCTTTCAAATTCTTCTTAATTTTTATCATTTGGTCCTCCATCTCCTTGAGCAACTTTGGCCCAACTACTACTCTGTCAGCTGGATTATCCCAGCTCACTAGAGTGTTGCACTTTCTTCTAAAGTGATTCAAATGGGCTCATTTGCAATGATACATGATACCCATTATTGTAGGTGAATTATACCAAATGCAGGTAGTCTTTCCATCTTGATGGTTTGTCCATCATGTACATTCTCAGCATGTCCTCTATTACTCTGTTCACCCTCTCTGTCTATCCATCAGACTCAGGATGATATGATGTACTAAATTTTAGATTCGTTCTAAATACTTTGAACAGTCCTTTCCAGAAATTCGAGGTGAATTTGGGGTCCCTATCAGACACAATCATATTAGGAATTACGTGCAAGCGTGCCACTTCTTTTAAGAAGATGTCAGCAACATCTGCTGCCTTGTGAGTGGTTTTTAGTGGAATAAAATGGGCATATTTTGTAAGCTTGTCCACCACCACCATGATCGAATCATGTTGCTTTCTTGTTCTGGGAAATCCTATAATAAAATCCATGGTCACCACTTCCCAATTCCACTCAGGAATGGGCAAAGGCTGCAGCAATACTATTGGGTGCCTATGCTCAGCCTTAACTTTCTAGCATTCCATATATCTGGCGATGTATCCAACGATCTCTCTCTTCATACCTGGAAAAAAGTAATGGATTTTGACTGCTGCAACAGTCTTCTGATATCCAGGGTTTCTAGCATACGTCACATTATGCATTTCTTTTAGAATCGCAAGTTTCAATTCCTGGACATTGGGTATATACACTCTGTCTTTATACAGAAGTAATCCATCAGCTTCCAAGGTGTAACTTTCCCTTTTCTGTGGCCTTTCACTCTGCTGTAGCTTTGCTACCAAATCTCTGTACTCCAAATCTGCATTTGCAACTTCCAAAATTCTATCCTTAATATTAGTCCTATACATGCTAATGGCTATAGCATGTAAGTCATGCACTTTTCTGTTGGGTGCATTAGCCACCTTGTTTTCCTTCCCCTTGATATGCTTGATATAAAAGTCGTATTCGCACAAAAACTCCACCCACCTACTTTGTCTAGCATTTAAAGTTGGCTAATCAAACAAATATTTCAGACCATTGTGGTCTATTCTCAATTCGAATCTCCTTCCCATGAGGTAATGTCTCCATTTCCTCAGAGTGTGGACGATTGCTGCTAGCTCCAAATCATGAGTGGCATAATTCTTTTCATGCTCTTTCAGCTTCCTGGACTCATAACAAATTACAAATCCATCTTGGCTGAGAACTCCTCCCAACCCTTCCTTACACGCATCTGTGCACACCACGAAATCCATATTTGGATCTGCAATCCTCAATATTGGAGCATTGGTTAACAACTGCTTCAATCACTGGAAACCTTTCTCACACTCTTCAGTCCACTAAAACTTTTTCTCCTTCCTTTGCAAGAAAGTGATAGGATGAGCTATCTTTGAGAACCTTGCTATAAACCTTCTGTAATAGCCTACTAGACCCATAAATGATCTAATTTCCACCACATTCCTTAGCGTTGACCATTCTCGGATGGCCTCAACTTTATCAGGATCCACAGTGATCCCTTTTTCCGAAATAATGTGCCCCAAGTAATGGATCTGCCTTTGATAAAATGAGCATTTTCTCAATTTTGCATATAGTTGGTGTTCTCTCAACACTTGCAACACTAGTCTGAGGTGTTGTTCATGCTCTTCCTCTAACTTGGAATACACCAAGATGTCATCTAGGAAGACTATGACAAACTTGTCTAAATAGTCCCTGAATACACCATTCATCAAGTACATAAAAACAACAGGTACGTTTGACAGTCCAAACGACACCACTGTGAACTCGTAATGACCGTACCTTGTTCTAAATGTGGTCTTGCTGATGTCCTCATCCTTTATTCTTACCTGGTGATATCCGGATCTGAGATATATCTTTGAAAATATTTTCACACCCTTCAACAGATCAAAAAGATCATCGATCCTCGGTAGAGGATACTTTTTCTTGACAGTTACCTTGTTCAACTATCGAAAATCAATGCATAGCTTCAACGTCCCATCCTTCTTCTTCACGAATAGGACCGGGGCACCCCAAGGTGACACGCTGGGATGAATGTACCCCTTCTTTAGAAGCTCTTTAAGCTGTAATTGTAACTCTTTCAACTCTGGCATACTCATTCTATAAGGAGATTTCGACACTGGAGCTGCTCCAGGCGTCAAATTTATAGAAAAATCGATGTCTCTCTTCGGAGGTAGTCCAGGTACCTCCTGAAATACATCTTCAAACTATGTAAGTACTTCATGGTATCCAATATTTGGGACTTCATATCTAGATGATTCTTCCACATGGGCTGCAAATAATTGACATCCTTTTCTGTAGCACTTCTTCAGCTGCATGGTTGAGATTTCTCTAATAGCCACAGCTCTAAGAATCCCTTGGACTATTTTCTGATTCCCCTTCTCATCCAGGCATATAAACTTCTTGTTACGACAGTCCAGAAGGGCATGGTGCTAGTCCAACCAGTCCATCCAAATTAAACAGTAATAAGATCCTAAAGGTAGAATATTCAATTCAGTCTTCATGCTCAACCCTTTCAAGTCCATAGGACAGGACTTCACCAACTCAGTGAATTTCCTCTTGGTTCCTGTAGCCAACTACACTAACCAAGACTTTTCATGTTTGCTTCTTGATAAATGAAAACTTTCCACCACCCTAGGATCTACATAACTATGGCTATCCCCTGAATCGATTAAAATGATAAATGGTCGGTTGTTAATCATACCTTCCACTTCAATCATGTGTGATTGAAATTTTGCTTGCTTGTTGTCCAGGGCTGTGTAGATCATTGGAATTTTTCTGCCCATATCCTCCACTGTTTTATCTTGCTGAACATTATGGAAATTTCTTGCTTTGCCATTTTTATGGGGACAATCTCTGTATTTGTGGTTCCCTTTTTAGCCCCAACACTGAATGAGCATCTGTCTCTACCTTTGTTCCCCCACTTCAGCTATTCTCGGCTCTCTAAACGATAGATTTCCTTGAGGACTATTTCTGGAAAAGGGAGGTTTGTTTCCCTTCTGCCTCTGTTCCTTCTTAAACTTCCTCTAGTCATCCCAAGCCTTCCGAAAAGGAGCCTTTTCTCTTTGATGTTCATATAAGCATTTATCCCTTCTTATTGTTTCTTCCATAGTCTTAGGGTCATCATACTAAATCTTGTCACCAATGGCAGGTGACAGTCCACTCAGATACCTTTGAATCTTGACAGCCTCATATTTGATGAATGGAACATACTTCAGTAGTTCCAAGAAACTTCGTTTGTATTCATCAATGGTCATGATGTCTAGCTTGAGTTCGAAGAACTCCTTCATCTTTCTATCATAGTATCTTTTAGTCAGGTATTTCTTCTCGAAATATCCCTTGAACTCCTTCCAAGTGACATCCTTCTCTCTGATGTGCTGCACCTGGACAAACAGATCCCATCACATGGATGCTTTTCCTTTCAATTGATACATCGCAATTCTTCCTTCTGCATGGGAGGAATAATTCCGTAGTTGGAAATATTTCTTCATGCCAAGCAACCATGTTTTGGCATCTTCCTCCTTCTTATGTTCTCCATCGAACGTTGGAGGCTTGATCTTGTTCATCTCTCCCTTCAATTCATCCACTCCAGATCTTTGGTATTTTCTGGTAGGGGACGGGCTTGAACTACTGTGTACTTCCCTACTGGAATGCTTTGGGGAGCGACGATGATGTCTTCTACCACTCCTCGATCTTATTTTTCTCTCATGGGTCATACGAATCCCTGTTTTGATTGTGTCACTCTCCTTTTCCAATTTCCTTTCTATTCTTTCTAGGCTCTTCAACATATTTAAGTTGAATTCACCCTGCCTATCCATGAATTTCATGAGCTTTTGGCTATCATCTCGGTGAGCCTGGGCATCTCTCTGCAATCCTTTAATGATTATCATTATATGTCCTTCCTTATCCAATTCTCTTCCATGCCCATTGGAGTTCGATCCTTCGACTCCCAAGTTGATATCCCTTCCTACCCTTTCATCCTCTATTTCAGAGGCAATCTGTACCTCTTCCATTTGTATACTCGGTTGTCCTAACACCGTTGAAATATGCACACACAACATGGAGTCAACTGAAGTTTGTCAGGCCTTATCCCTTAATAAAAACCACAACATTCATTAACCAACGTGAATAAGAAAATGTTTCAAATTCACTAAGTTTTCTGAGCCCTGCTTGGCTCTCCAAATTTTGGGACTTCTGGTTTTGGGGTCTTAGTCCACGAGACTCTCATACTTGCTTCCCTCTTCAACTCCCAACTCCCAAATTCCAACCTCTCTCCCCTTGGGCCCACAACACAACTTTCGCCAACCAAGGTAGGGATTTTGGGACTCAGCACTTCAGGTTTTCGGGTCTTCGGTACCCGGGAGTTCACGATGCAGTGACTCCCAACCCCATGTCACTCCAACTCCCAAATTCTAAAATTCTGATTTACTTTACACTCTGGACACACAACACAGGTGCATGGTACATTCAGGAGGGTCCACGTCACCTTCGGTGACATCATCAGGTCCCACCATTCTCACTTGTCTTCTCGACTCACTGGCATGTGGTACACACCCATGTGTCCATGTCCATTCCACAACAATCCAATGGTTAGACTTCTCTCAGATCTACAGTGCAGGTCTTTTCGGCGTTTCAGGGTTTCGGGCATCGAGAGTTCGTCCATCCACACATCTCGAACTTCCGTTTGCCGAAATTCTGAAATTATTGTCTACTCTTCCACTTGATCAAACGTTCAAGTTCTCCTCTTATGATCTACGGTGTAGATCGTTTCAGAAATTTGGGTTTCTCTCTTTCGTGACTTGCAAAAATAGGGTTCTTCCCCTTTGGTTTACCGGGTGCCGAAATGTCATTTGGCAACCACCTGCCCCCCTGATGGATGGTCCTGATGAATTCATAATTTTTCGTATTGCGATTACCACGTTAATGTAAAACTCAAAAGGGTTTTTAAACCTTATGTAGGTTTTCCAGATTTGACGGTCACAAGGGTTCTCCTTTTCCCCGAACAGATCCTACGGCTCCAACACTTTTGGTGTGGAGTCCTCTCTCCCTGTGGCCAGATGCCACCTCAACTCAGGTTCCATAACACCGCTACACCTTCTGAGCTTGGTAACACATTCAAGTAACTCCTTGACACTCAGGAGCATTCAAAGGTTCGAAATTGGTCCTCCAGACACAATTTCTCCTCGAACCCTCAGTCCAAAGACCACTCAGCTGGCCCATCTAGGCTTAGCGTCGAAACCTTGGCTCTGATACCAAACTATAATGCCCCCATGTCGAGCCGTCATCCACCCACTGGCCGAGCAGACGCTACTTTGCGGAACAACATCATTTTATGCTTAATTAATAACATGCATTTAAAATAGGTTAAACACATTTAAAATCAGAGTAACCATAAGAATTACTGCTATCATAAATAATACATGGAACTAACATTAAATTCATATGCATAGCAGAATACATGATAAATATAAATACACAGACATGCAAAACATAATTAAAACATCATCTGGTACTTATCTTTGAAACGATGGTAATTCCACCAACCATGTGCAGGCCTTCCACGAACCTCCCAACCTTATACCACGTTGCTCATCAAGCTCAGCAGTGGGTCACCCCCGAGCTGGGACTAAGCTCCACCCCAAGGTAAGGAATCCTAGGCTAGGCTAAGGTTATAGTGAAAACAACATAGAACAACTGGAAGGATTCTTCCCAGGATGCCATCTTACGCCCACTACTCCCTGACTCTCATTGCCCACATGCCTGTTCCACCCGGGAGTATACACCTTCACAAGAACAGTCCATCAGTCCTACACCTCCCTCTCTGGGTCTCGGCAACAGGCCGGATCATGATGTCTCAGAGCCCAAAGCTGGTGTTGGACACTCTCTGGAAGAAACCACTTCCTAGCAAACTCTCTCACCTGGAAAGAGTTTCTCACAGGCCTGACAACCTGCCTCTTCCAACAACAATCACCTCCCTCACCTAGAGAGAGGTTACACACTGGCTTGGCACAGACTTACACTAGCCAGCAAGCCATGTGTAGTCCAACACTGTGTGGCCACAATAGCCAACTAGGAAAACAGACACGGGCTTCCCAAACAAGCTCAGCAATCACGAAATAGACTCACGGTTTTGGTTTCGGAATTGCACAAGGTGTATGAAGATCCCACACACAGGCTCAAACTGTTCAGACAGAGGTTGTAACGACTATCTCAGAAATCCACACAGGATTTTTGGCTTTCAAGAATGCACGGTTCAGAAGATGCACGAGGTCACTTGCAGAGGTCAGACCGGTTCACTCTCAGACGATCGCGTAGAATGGAGGACCCCCACCACAACTCATCTCAGCCATTTTATTTGCATGGGCTTGGGTTGATACTTGTCATCCGTGAAGCTGCATGCTTCCATCAGCACACGTTCCTTCCATTTGGAAGTTGTTTGTCTTTCCAAAAATAACTTAGGATAAAACATAATATTCACATGTCTTTTGGAATAATATTAAAGTATTGTTCCCCAAGGACTTAATCCCTTAGGCTCAACACTTAGGCCCTCTTCCCACCTTCCAGCCCCTAATCCCTTACCCACTTTGTGGAATCTTAGTCCCCCATCACTCATTCATTATGGTCGGTCTGCACGCGATGGTGTTTTTATTTTATTAATGTTCTGCATTGATACATGTACAAAATCAGGCTCTTGGCCTTCATCCCTTAGGCTCTCTAGCCTAACAATCACATAAGCCGACCATCTTATATAGACTTGGCTCACCAGCCTATAAAACATTTTTACAACTCATTTCATAAACAAGATTTACAATAGGGCTCGACCTTGGGGACATTACACAGTGACAAAAGGATATATGAACACGACTGCTATATGACCAACGGGTGAGCCCACATTCGAAGTAATAGAACAAAATAATCTAGAAGAATTTAACAGGCTCGACAGACTCCATGTTAAGGTCCTAACCCGCACATAGGTAGATTAATGTATTCGGATGTAATAAAGGTCAATATTAATAAGACCTTTCAATAAAATAGAATAAGGCGGATGTAAGAAGACCT
>JZKD02S0233682.1:416841-447201 GCA_000966675.3 Picea glauca
GACCTTTATTACATCCGAACATATATTTTTACCTACGTGAGGGTTAGGTCCCTGACACTCTAATAAACTCTAATGCTTTCAGGCCTTTCAGAAATCTATAATTCTTCTTCCAACCGGTTAAGGCTTTCATCCCTCGCCGATTACATAGAGAATTTTCTCCCTCCAATACCTGGGCCTGGAAAATTTCAAGCTCTACCACTTGATTTGAAATGGAACTAATCTTATCTTGTACTTGTTTATTTGTTTCTTCTTGCTTTAGGACCTGTGCCTGAGTGACCTGTATTTTTCGATTTGCTTCCTCTAAGTTTGCTTTCATTTTCTGAATCTCTTGAATATCATTTAATCTTGCTTGTTCTAGACCCTTTTTTATTCCCCAGCTGATATTTCTTTGTCTCTTTCAATTGACCCTGCAACTGAGCTATCATTTGGTTTTTTTGTTCCAACATAGTTATCAAATTGCCCACAAAGTATAAATTTGTCGATGCTAAAGATCCCATTGTGCCCGCTATGTCTATAGAGAATTCTCCCTCTTTAAGTTTTTGTCCATCTATAATGATTTTGTGTTTTTTAATCATCATATCTCCTCTTGGATGCATCTCCTATTTCAGGATAGCTTTCCTCTTCTTACTGAAAAAATAATCGGATGAAAGAATCTCATCCCTAGAAATAGGCTCAAGATCATTAACATATAGAGCTCCCTCGTGGCGGTTTCCATCAGTAGACTGCAATGGAGTCAAGGAAGTAATGGGACTTCCAAGTTCTGTTGATGTTGTTCCTCCAACCTTTTTAGGAAAACTCTCAGGGATTCCTAAGGGTGTTTCCAACTGCTTTCCTTTCTCTGCCTTTGATTTTTCTTTCTAGGGGACTTTTGTTTCTTGTGAAGGAATTTCACCCTCCTTCATTTTTCCTTTTGTATTTGCTTTATCCTATACATTTATTTCAAAGCCTAGGGGAGGCCCTTCATTCTCTGGAGGAGGGGTCATAGATTCACCCTACAAACTCTTTGGTAAACAACTTCGCCTATGACTCTGGAATGACATGAAACCAACTTGTGAGTCAGGTGACATGGACTATACCTTGTTCAATACTTCTTCATAGGTTTTAACCTCCTTGAAAATATCATCATAAACAGATGATTCATGCTCATAAGCTTTCAAATTGTAGTGCATCAAGTGTCTGCTTACTAATTGATAAGGGTCATGCTTTCTATGCTCGATATCTACCAGTTTTATTTCTTCTAATTCTTCAGCCTTTACTTTAGAATGGCTGAGGTTTAGTAATGAAAATTTCCCAACATACACAGGGGAGATTGGCCAGGATTTCTTTTGAGCTACTTTTAGCTCTATTCCAATACCACCTTTCACTATTTGATGTGCTACCTCCCTCAATAACAATATGTCCGAGAGGAATTTCGGAAGTGCGTGAGGGGGGATTGAGCATCCATAAACCCTAATATAAGAGAATTTTTCATCAACAAACCAGTCAGCTATTGCTTTGAGATTTACTGAGACTGACTCAGAAATGCGAGGGGGTTCACAACCATGAAATTTTTTATGCATTGGAATAATTATGAAATGGAAAATTTCATAAAATGCATTCTTATCATTTTCTTCCCAAAGTGCAGAATGATATTCATGAATGGGCTCAGGGCAATTTATGTTCCAACTCCAATTCATCAAGGGAAAAGGAGTCATAAAGAAAACTGCGTACATAATGTATGCTGACATATAATAGGCCACTAGTTCACCTTTATATTTTTCAACTCTGTAGTTTGAAAATTCTTGAGCTAGGTTATCAGACATAATTTTACTCTAGTTGAAAGTGAATCCTTCTGAATCTTCTTCTAAAAAGTGCACCCAATCTGCAGGAAAATGGCAGGGATCCTTTTTCCTGAAAAGTCTACACAACATAATAGCTACATAGACCATGTATTTGTTCAAAGATGTTGTGGCATAAAACCCATGGGTATCAGCCCTAAACTTTGATGGACATCTCCATCAATATCTAATTAAATCAGGATAAATTCGGTCTGCCTCAATACACTCTTTCCTTTGAAATTCAGCTAAAAACTCGGCATTGAAAGTGTACTTAGGATTTGGTGAGAGCATATACATTACTTGTATATGTTCTGGCCTAAACAATCTAAAAATGACCCCTTGATCATTTAAGATGCTCCTCGTCAATATATCAACCTTTTCCAGGGCCCAACTGATCATATCGTTGTACGCCATAAGCCAAGGGCGCGCTGTGATCTTACGAAGATCTGATTCTGCTATATCCCTAAAGTGATTATCGGAATCAGTATGAGAATTCTTGAATTTGTATTCCAGCAACTTAGAGATTTGTGTCCAAGATTTAATCGAGTCAATAGCGTGTGGCATAGTGTCGGATATGATATCTCCTTCCTGTGTATCTTCACTCTTCTTCGGTTCCTTTTTTGGTGCCATGACTTGAATTTAGATGGAAAACCTGTCACAGAAAAGGAGTGTATGATCTCGGCTGAATGCTTCTTGCGCTTGATAGAATGAAACAGAAAATGTTACGAAACACAGACCTTCAAACTCTCTTTTAATTCATTTAACAATGACGGGACTGACGTAGCTAACAAGAATTCAAGACATTTAATGCAATAGATATTTACTAAGATATGCATTAGTGTCACATATCACCAGTTATTCTTTATTTAAGTGGTCGCATTTTGGCACTTTTGAATTCAAAAATCGGAACATTTTATTCAATTGGAAACCGAAACGGGAAAAAAACCTAAAAAGATTGATTATCATTAATCATGCTTTCAAAACAAAGTTAATTTGTACTAATCACAGATTAAGAGTCAAGATTTCGTGTTTCGGGATTTCAAGGATCGAGTTGACAAGAGGTATGTTATCACTAAATCCCGACTTCCGAAATTGTGAAATTGCGACAAGATTAATTAGGACTTAAATTTGTTTTAGCAAAATAATTGATTGGTATTAAGCATTTCAGGATTTCGGGGATCATGTTCACAGGAAGTATGTCATCAATGAACCCCGAATCCCAAAATCACAATATGATTAACTTAGGACTTAATTAATCAAGATTAAGGACAAAACATGATTAATTCAATTTAACACAAATTATGGGTCGAGATTTCGTGCTTTAGGATTTCGGGGATCGTGATAACAAGAGATGTGTTATCGCTGAACCCCGAATCCCGAAATCGTGATATGATTATCTTAAGCCTTAAATTTTTGTGTTAGTGAATTAATTAATCAAAATTTGAACTAACTCTCATTCTTTTAGGAAACCGGGGATCAGGATTTCGTGATTCAATATGTATTGAAAAATATGTTCTCAGCAAACCCCGAATCCCGAAAACTTTTTAAATTTAATCTTAACTCCATTAGGGTTAAAGCTTATCATGATTAAAATAACTTTATAGAAAATGCGTCGGGATTCTTATAACATTTTAGGTTTCTTACCTTTTATTATTTAAAGAATAAAGTTTTTTGGGAAATCGGTACTGGGCGCTTGGGAATGATAATGAAGCTTATGCTTTATGAAAAGCCAAAACCCGAAAAAAGAAAGTTTGGGTCTTAGGGATACAAATTTTAAAAATTGTTTCAACATAGGCTCCGATTGGGGACCTTGTCTCCTTGTGGGATGAGGAGAACATGTAGACTTAGTGCCTTTATTGGGTTAATGGAGTCAAGGGTTTATCTCTGCAGAAATTGCTAAGGAAGGGGATACAGAGGAAAAAGAGATTTCATCCTTACTTCTGAAAATCTTTTCAAAACTCTCATTTGTTGTAAAATCAGTTGCAATCCCATTCATGATCTTCTCCTTCCCGTTACTGATATTAAGTTAGTGTTAAGATGATCAAAACAATCCTAGGAAACCCAACAGATTTTGTGGATTTCGACTTGCATCAAATGAAGCAAAATTCATATTTTTAATTAGGGAGCCCTGTCTGGACTTGGGTTGTAGATCCGGTTTCAAAAAAACTGGTAACTAGAGTAGAATGATATTTAAGTATGAAAACCTTACAGATACCTCAGATATTGATTCACTGCCAGCGAGCCTGTTTAGTACCCTGGTGAAGTTATCTGTCCCTTTTTACTGAATTTCCTTTCACCACTTTGAATCCTAATTATGCATTTAACCTCAGATATTGCTTCACTGCCAGGGAGCCTGTTCAGTGCCCTGGTGAAGTTATCTGTCTCTTTTTACTAAGACGAGGGAAATCATTTAAATGAATTTCCTTTCATCGTCTTTTGGACTAGATGGGGGCAATCAAATATGAATTTCCTTTCACCATCTGTCTTATATTTTAGTTTTTGAATACGAAGTGGGGGCAATCAGTGGTACTTAATATACCAGGGATGGTATCTGGGTAAAAATTGCAGTGGAGGTTTTTCAACTTGTTTTGATTACTCTAGACCAACCTTCTCTTAACTTTCAAAACACCTTAGTCTGCAGAGAAAAAGGGGGAAGATTAATTTCAGGGGTCTTTCTTCGAGCAATCTTAAATCCTTAGAAAACTGTTAAGAGACCTAGGAGAGTCAGGATCGGCCTAAGCATAACTTTGTTTAGTCAGAGAGTGAGGAGTTATGAGGACTGGTCTACCTTTTAAGAATTGTTTTTCAGCTTCAAAAGTTAAGACGTAATCTCTTCTCCCTCTATGGGAAACCCAGAAAGAAGCTTGATTTTTTAAGAAGACAAAATTGAGGGTAGAAAGAGGGGACAGAGAAAGACCTAGAAATCGAAAAAAAAAGGTCATAAATTAAACCCAACTCTTGGAACTCTTTCTCAGAGATGTTTATTTTAATTGCCTCCTGTCTTATTCTAAGTGAAACCCTTAAGGCCTAGATTTTGAAAACATTCTTTTAGCGACCTATCACACTTATGAGACAATCGCCGCACTTTTTTTTTTATAAAAACCTTGTTTGAAAAAATAGACTTTTCTGGAAATCACACCTTTGCCTTACCATTTTTGTTTTCTTTTGAAATAACAGAAAATCTTATCTATCACCTATTTTCGGCGAATTTATCTTCCGTTATAAGGCTATTTGTTTGCTTCTTTCGCTTCTGGGGTTGTCAGCTAGAATCTTGTAAAGGAACAATATGAAGAGTACCAGGGCTTTTAAAAGAATTGAATTCATTGAGAATTTGTATCCTCACTTCTAGAAAAATATTAACCTATTTTATTTTTATTTTTATTTTTTTACAGAATGAAAGTAGACTTACCAAAGAAAATTATGAAATAAAAAGAATAAACAAACCGGTATATACAGTGGGAATTCTGGAAATCAACTATTCCATATAGTGTTTTAAGTAACGCCCGTTGACAGGGACGTTCAGGATTTTACCGTCCAAATTTTCTAGTAGAAACAAATTCTTTCCTTCAGGAGATGAAACCTTGAATGGTCCATACCATATGTGATCGAATTTACCATGTTTTCCTGAGTCTTCCTTCCTAGCATCCCATTTCAAAACCAAATCTTCGGGGAGAAAATCCCTGTCTTTGGCCTTATGATCGAATAGCGCTTTCATGTCATCTTGGTATTTCTGCAGCCTTTCGTCCACTTTGGCCCTGTGTTGTTGGAATTCAATCAATTGGTTTATTCTTCTTGTGACATGATTTGTTTCTTCCTTCTCATCTTGCCAAAGTTTCATTATGGGAAGTGCTAGATTTATTGGTGACACCTCATCGGTCCCGTACACCATCTGGAAAGGAGAAGTGCCGATAGAATTTTTCGTGCCTATCCAATTTGCCCACCCAGCATATTTCAAATGTACATGCCAATATTTCTTGTTTTCATTCAGCACTTTCTTAATTATATTGATTAGACTTTTATTTGAAGACTCGACCAGACCATTTCCTTGAGGGTAGTATGTCATGGAATGACCAAGCACAATATTATATTTTTGGCAGAAACTGACCATAGCCATAGATTTAAAAGCTTGTGCGTTATCTGTGACTATCTTTCGGGGGAAGCCAAATCTAGAAAAAATATTTTCTTCTAAGAATTCTATTACCATAGTGTAAGTCATTAATCTATGACCCATATTCATGAGTATTAGTCACAACTGACCAATAATTCTCATGATTTGAATAGTCCACTTAGCACTCATTGCAATGAGTGCTAAGTGGAATGTTCAAATCATGAGAATTATTGGTCAGTTGCGACTAATACTCATGAATATGGGTAATAGATTAATGACTTACACTACGCAGTTAATCCCGAAAAATAATATCTAATATCCTGCACTGCGGAAGCCCCTAAATTCTATTACCATCGAGTCAGTATCCCTTTTAGTTGGAATAGCTTCCACCAATTTGGTGAAGTAATCTGTAGCGGTCAGGATCCATCTGTGTTGAGCGCTAGAATGAGGATTAATTTCACCTATGAAATCTAATTCCCATTGCTGGAAAGGAGCTTTTGTTTTGACCAGAACCAATGGCATTACTGGGAGTTTATGTTTGCCTGAGAACAATTGGCAAGGGTTGCAAGCTCGGACCTTGGCGTTGACGTCTAAGAAAAGTTTGGGCCAATAATACCCTGCCCTCAGGATCTTATAAGTTGCTTCCCTCCAGGTGTGGTGTCCTCCACACACTCCTTCGTGAAATTGGCTTATGACCTTTTCTATTTCTGATTCGACCAAACAAACCAGGAGGAAGCCAAGTGGGTCTTTCCAATACAATTGTTCTTCGTATATACAATACTTGACCGCATGCAACTTCAGCGTTCTGGATTTGGATGGGGTTAATTCATTTGGGCACTTCAAGGTCAACAAGTAGGACACTATGTCTTTGTACCAATATTATGAAGCAAATTTCTCTTCGATTCTGATTTTAGCTATTGGTTCATCAAGTTCATTCATGTCCACACACTCTTCTTCTCCTTGTAAGCCATTTATTCTGAGATCTCTGAAATTTGATTCAGCTAAGAGTTTAGCTAAACCTTGTCCCTTTACTAGTTTCTTTGGCTTTATCTCCAAGTCGAATTCTTGAATTTTGGCAAGCCAGCATCCTCTTTCACCATCACTATCGAATTGAACCAAAATATCATTTATGGAGCTATTAGGTACATACGCAATCACCTTAGAATGCAACGCATAGGTTCTGAAATCCTTTAATGCCTTCACCATAGCATATGCTTGTTTTTCCATTATATTATATCTAAGTGCAGCGTCTCTAAGACTCTTGCTAAAAAAGGTTATCAATTGTTCGAAACCTTCTTCATTCTTCTGGAGGAGTACCGTGACAAGTGTGTGTTCGAAGGCGAATGAGAAAATAAGAAAATCCTTTAGATAATCAGGACTTGCTAGTACAGGTGCCTCGCTTATAACTTTCTTGATGCATGAAAATGATGCTTTAGCTTTCGCTATCCATTTCACTTCACTGTTTTTCTTTAGCATATCTGTGATCAATTTTACGATTTCAACAAAGTTGGGAATAAATCTTTTCAAAAAAATTATTTTTCCTAAGAATGACTGAATCTCTTTTACATTCTTAAGAGTACTTATTGTGTCTATATCTTCAACTCTTTTAGGGTCAATTCTAATTCCATCTCGAGACACAATATGGCCCAAAATTTTACCTTCTTGCATAACGAAGTGAGACTTTTTGGGATTTAAAGACAAACCAAATTTGTGGCATTTTTCAAACGTCTGCTTGAGATGTATTAGATGATCTTCATCAGATTTAGAAAAAATGGTTAGATCATCAAGATAGATAACCACAAATTTGTCTCTTTCGCCAATGAAAGTGATATCCATAGCCCACTGGAAGGTAGCACCTACATTCATCAAACCAAATGACATCTTATCATACATAAATGTACCCCAAGGAGTGGTAAAGGATGTCTTTTCTTTATCGTGTTTGTTAACGACAATTTGATTGTACCTTGAAAACCCGTCGATCATCGACATCCTATTTTCCCCAACTACTTTTTCTAAAACATGATCCATTTTGGGTAGGGGGTAATTATCTTTGAGGGATGACTTATTAAGATTTTTGAAATTGACACAAGTCTAATTTCCCCGTTTTTCTTTCTAATCGGGACTAGGTTTGCTACCTAATCAGAGTATCTCAACGGTACAATTATTTTTACATCCAGGAGTTTTTTTACTTCCTTTTCGATCACGGACAATAAAATAGGATTAATTTGTCTGATTTTTTGTCTAAAGGGCTTGACACCAGGCTCTAGGGGTATCTTATGTTCGATCACAGAGGTGTCATAGGTTCTCAACTCTTCATATGACCAAGCGAAAACATCTTTGTACTTTCTAAGAAACTCTGCGTATTTGTTTTTGGTTTCAGGGGACACATATTTGGATAGCTTCACCAACCGATGGTTTTGTGTAGTACCTATTTCACAGTCCTCAACTTCTTCAGGTTGAGGTTGTAGGGTGTTCTTTGAAGGGATATCATCTTGATTGAATAGTCTTTCCAAGGGGATCAAACCCTTGGGGATCTAGTTATTTTTAAGAACAAGCATTTGGTGATTCATGATTTTATCGTGAAACTCTTGAGAATCCTCTCCTTCCTGCATGATCCAAATGGGGTCATTTTGGTTTTCCTGGTCAGCGTGTGTTTTGGCAAACTCGTCTATAGATTCCAAAAATTTGCGAAGATGTTCATCGTCCTCAAAGACTTGACAATGTTGTATGTATTCAGTATTTAATTTCGATGCCTCATTTGTATGTGATACTTTAATTTAAACACGGTGGGAAGTGTGAAAGTTGAGGTTGCTTTGGCTAACGCATCAGCCTGTTGGTTTTCAGTCCTTGGAATGAAATGAACATTCACAGAGGAGAATAAATTCTCGATCAAATCCCAGACACAATTCCTATAGGACCTCAACCTAGGATGTTTGGCCTGGTACTGTCAGTTCACCTATTTTATGATTAACTCAGCGTCGCAAAAAACTTTGAGTTTTTTTATTTTCATTCTCCCAGCGGCTTCTAATCCTAAAACTAAGGCTTCATACTCGCATACGTTATTTGTGCAGTCCACATTCCACTGTAGCCTATAGGAAAAGGGGATTACAAATTGATCATCAGGAGCCACAAGGAGTGCCCCTACTCCAGCTCCTAAGTAGGATGAAGCACCCTCAAAAAACATTTTCCATATACCAGTACTATATACATTTTTTTTAATTTTTTCTTTTTCTGTGTTTTCTTCTATACAACTTTCGTTTATACCTACCTCAAAATCATCATCAATAGATAATATACAATTTCCTAAATCTTGATCAGCAATATATATACAGGGTGGTTATTTGGGTTATGTGGATCACCTACCATGAATGCCAACCTAGTTTCTCTATATAAACACATGTACTGTCCTCCAAAAACTAGAATCATAGAATATGTCATGTCAAGTTGGAGAGATCCTCCAAGATTAGCACCCCATGACCTAGATAACAACATACCATATTTAGGAGGGATATCAGCAACCACTACATCCATAAGAATGTTTTTTGCAGGTATTTGTGCCAGACCTACCACCAGGTCTTTAATCATGCCTATGCATTTGACCTTTCTTGAATCAAATGAATATAAGTCTCCATATGGCCTAGTGATTTTGAGACCTAGTTTCTCCATAATGGCTTTTGGCATCACATTGTGAGATGCTCCAAAATCTAGCATGCAGTTATGAAGTAGGTGGTCGAACAAGGTCAATGTGATATAAAAGGGGGCTACAGTGTCTCTCGCACCTTCGAAATGCAGACCAAAAACTATGTTTGGCTTTTCATCTTCTAAGTTAATGACATCGGCTTGGCTTTCGTCTTCTAAAAAGCTAATCATTTTGGAAATTTGTTTTCTGTATATGGGATTTTTAGCCAGTTCAACAAGTGGGATAGGGATTTTGATTTTATTTATTTCATTTTCCAGATTAAAATTTCTCAGGTCCTTGTTGCTTTCTATGTTTGCGACCTCCATTCCTTTCTTTTAAACTTTTCTTTTTGGTGCGGACTTGGTTTCAGTCACAGGATCCTGTGTTTTCTTAGCGGGTGTTCCAACTAACTTTGAATTGACAGGCTATGTGTTAGCATTTTGGGTTTTTGCAATTTTTTTGTCAACAACCTTTGGAGCTACTTCATCAGTTTTGCCTCTAGGCAAGATCTTTTTTGTTGGAGCAATTGGAAGATTCTTATTCCTAGGTCTTAAATTATATTTCTCATGTAGTTCGGCTATAATATCATCAACAATACCCTGATAAGTCAGATCTTCAGAAGTATCATTGCTAACATCGTCTTCCGATCTAATTTCTTTATTTAAGAATCTTTTGTAATCTTGTCTTGATAAATAGGGTGATTTATTATCGTCGCCAAGATTATTAATATCCTCATCAAACTCTTCAAAATATTCTAGATCTTCCTCTCCAATGAAGTTTTCACTTTTGAAGGGGGTTGGAATTTTTTGATCCTCATTTTTAATTGTTTTCTATGGGGCCTAAGGATCAGGATTCCTTCTAAAATCCTTCCTGGGAAAATTATCCCTTTTTTATTTCTCTAGTTCCATTTTTGAGATCTTATTTGAAAGTTCTCTAATTACCCTAGCCATCTCATCTATTTTATCTCCTAAGGATTTCCCCGATCCTGAGGGCCCACCTTGCTCTTTGAATTTCCTATTTTCTTTGTTCCCTATTTCTATTTTTTCTTTTAATTTCCCTGATGCCATCATGTTCGATTCAATCTCGAGAGCATCATCTTTCATTTTCATGAGATCTGTTGATCTCCTTTCTGTCAATAATAAGGAGAAATCGGGATCAAAAGTTCCAGCAAAAGTCATCTTTGCTGCGGGTTGTGAAGGTTTGACCTCAACTGGGATTTTATTATACATCTTGTTAAACCTTTGCATGAACTCAAGAACAGATTCTGAGTTTTTCTTTCTAAGGGCTCCAAATTCAGTGAGACAGATCTCTCAAGTGTTTTTGGAACGTTCAACTGCACAAAATCAGGCTGACAAATAGTATGTATGGGTGAAATAATTTGTTTAAGGGATCTTCGGGATTTTAAAATATTTTCCGGATTAGAGATTGGTGAAGTCTGCTTGTCGTCTGGGTTCTTTTTGGTGTGCTTTCGACTAATAGCCAGTTTACTTATCGTGGAGTTGCCAAGTGAAAAATAAAGGTAGCCTTAGAAGGTTTTCTATATTTGTTCACTATCAAAGAAAGAAAGTGTCAATGTCGTTCTTCCCAGGGAAAAGTTTTCGTTTCTTCGTTCCCCGACAACGATGCCAAAAAGATGTTGTTCCTGAGTTTATACTTTAAGGATCTAAAGTATACCGTCAAGGCATCCATAAATATAAAGGTAATTAAAGGGTAAAAAATCAAAAGGAAGGATAAATCAGAGTTGATTTCTCAACTGCCTCTGTCTAGCTTCCCTTTGTTCTTGGATGCTAATATCTCTCTCAATAGCTGCCCATGAATGTTCTAATTCAACCTGGTTAGTCGTTGTTTGCAGAATAGTATTAAAAAGGTTCAAAGATATGCTAGTTTGATCTTGGAGACCAGGTTCTATGTTGGGTTGTCTGTTCTTTGGGACAGTCATGGAGAGTAAAATTTTATTTAAATTTGAAAGAATTTTATAAATTTTTGCTTCAGTTTTTAAGGGATGAAAATAGGAAAAAATAGTTTTCAAATTCAAAATAATAACATAATAACAGTTGAGGTCGTTTCCTAGACTTGAAACAATTTTGAAAATAGTAAAATAACAAAGAAATACTGTGAAAAAATATGAGGCTTTAATCACAAAAGAATCTCATATTGTAACAGGAAGCAAAGAGGAAAACATGATTTCTAATGAAGTGTTAAATATAATCATTCAAATAATCTACAGGTCTTAAAATTACTGATAGCAATTTTAGAGGAAAAACTATAAATAATTTGATAACCAAATCAATTCAAACTACAAAAGATGTATGAAATAAATTTATAGTTGATCATTCATTAGAAAGACATTGAAAGAGAAACATAAAAATTGTAAACATGGTTAAAGAACACATAACTTCAAGTTGACAGAATTCAGAATCTCGTCTGCATTATTTATATCACAATGGATGGAATTTTTTTTTAATACAACCGGCTCTCTCAAAAACCAAAAGTACCTTCTCAATCTTGTGAAAATATATTTATACATGATCACCAAATATTTTTCTCGTTGGTGATTAACCAACTTCCTAAGACTATGGTTACATGAATGAAAAATGTCAAACCGTTTACATTTCTATTCTAACTGCTTTATTATTCTAATGAGGAAAATATTCAAATGAGTATCTCATGTCTGCGTTGATGAACTTCCTCCTTCTTCTTCAAGACAATGAATACATTTTCCCAAAAACTTCACCAAAACTTTGGGAGCTTCTGGTATATCTTTTGCCTCAAATATGAAGAACTTTTTCTGTAGTTCGGGTAGACGATCTTCAATTATCTTCCTTGTGAACTTAATAGTTTGCAACTTTAAGTTCGGCATCACTATCCATTTGTCAATTTTTTTACCCTTTAATTACCTTTATCTTTACGGATGCCTTGACGGGATCAGGATTTTGTGATTCAATATGTATTGAAAAATATGTTCTCAACAAACCCCGAATCCTGGAAACTTTTTAAAGTTAATCTTAACTCCATTAGGTTTAAAGCTTATCATGATTAAAATAACTTTATAGAAAATGCGTCGAGATTCTTATAACATTATAGGTTTTTTACCTTTAATTATTTAAAGAATAATTTTTTTCGGGAAATTGGTACCGAGCGCTTGGGAATGATAATGAAGCTTATGCTTTATGAAAATACGAAACCCGAAAAAGGAAAGTTTGGGTCTAAGGGATAAAAATTTTAAAAATTGTTTCAACACCATCCATGTGGCAAATAAAAGAAAAAGAGGAGAAATATGGTTCTTTTTAACCCCCTAAGTGCCTATGTTTCGACTAACCCTTCATGTGGAGATGGAATCTAAGTGTAGTGCTTTTACAAATTGCATAAAAGAAATACTTTTAAGGCTAGGGGCCTTCAAAAATTATAAAAAACTCTTACAATTTCAAGACTCTGGACATATGTGCGAGTTACAGTTTAGACAGAGGCGCAGTGGGTGCACAATGTGCATAATGCGTAGCGAACATAAAACCTTTGAGCGCAGTATGTGCATAATGTGCAGAGAACAAAAATGTTGTGGGCGCACAATGATCTGAATCTGGTTCTGTGGGACGACATACCCGCGCACGTTTTGATACGCGTTGGGGAGGGGGAGAATTTTAAGTGAAATTCTCCTCTTCCAGCTCCAAACTCAGCTCTTTGCAGGCAAGGCTAGGCTGATTATGATCCCTACAAGGCAAATGGATCAAAAATAAGTGCTCAAACAACCCAAATAGGGAGGAAATTGATACCTTTTCCCCATTATGATCGCCAATCAGTTGTGTCTAGTTGCAAGTCTAGTTGGGTATGCTAGACAGGAAATTTGTTAGTGTATGAATCAAACAATTCAATCACTTGAAATAAAAAAACAACTAAGCTAACAACAACTAAAGAAATAAGTAAAGAAATGAAACTAAAATGCATGAGGGAATTAGAACCAAAACTAATCAAACAAATAACCAATAATCATGCCACCAATGGAGAAGTATATTAGTGGGAAAACACTGTAGAGAAAGGGGTACTTATGGATCCCCTCTTCCTCCTTGGGAGGTCTCTTGAGTCCCCTATGTGAGAGCTCTTCTTACAAATGGTAAACTAGAAAGAAAATGGTGAAGAAATCCAAGATTATTCCCTCAAGACGTGAGATGAATAGCTTAATGACATGTTGCTAGTATGCTCCAAGAAGAAAAGAGGTTTCTTTTAGAAGAATAGAGGCAACATAACAATACAATGATATTATTGAATTATAAGTGCACCCATGGAATCCTTTTATAGATTCCCTTTGAGGTAATATCCAGCCTTTCTTTAGTGTTAACAAAGGGCCCTTTAGGGAACCCTTAGGTCTTTGACCATCTCCCCACTCAGATTCAGCTTAGATTTGAGGGTCAAATCAAGTTGGGAGGTGGTCCAGAAGTGGGTGCGGGTTCGACAAGAACCATAAATGTTTCGTTTACAGGTGCGCGCAGATTTTCTCGTACATAGTCACGCATATGGCACATTCTGCTCTCTGTGGGATTCTTTGGCCCACACAATGTGCACGCGCTTTCTTTAGTGGTTTAGCGCATGTCAATTTTTTGACCAGTTTTATAGTTTTTGCCTCTTGGAAAATGTTTTCTTGGTATTGCAGGTGCATTAACAGGTGTTTGGAGTTTTTGTATTCTTGTAACCATTTGCAAACAAAATTTCATTGATAATAGTTAGTTGGCAGGACATGCACCAACCTCCACCTACCTCCTTACCAGTATATTCGAAGAGGGAAAGACTCAGTTACCAAATTTTATTTAACAACATCAAACCTCCCTTCATGAGTGCCCGCTCCACCCAAGGATTAGTTGTTGACACATGTGCACAACTATGGAAAGATGTAAATGATCTCGTCACAAAGGCAAGGTTACAACCATTATAGTCTATTGACGAAATGACTTATGTCAACTCCAGGACGGTTGAGGTGGAGATCTAAAGAAATCCAACCAGTCAAGCATGTAGAATTTGATGTTATTTGAAGAAAAAGAAATTTAAGAACACCTATTGTTTCCTACCCGTCTCACCCTCAAAATCCAATCTTTTGTAAAGGCCACGTCAGAGTGGTTATATGAAGAAGTTTATGCAAAATTCTGCAATGGAGAATCGGTCTTAGAGAGATTTCAATCAAGCAAACTCGAGAACATTTTTAATGACCATTCCATTTGGAAAGAATACCAAGACCAACTATAGGAATGGGCCAGGTCATGATTACAAAATTTCACAGTCCCTTCCAGATGTTATTTTCTTCGGGTATTAAAATCAAATTTGAATACAAAGAGTCCATTTTTGTGAAATGACCCTAATTACATGATGGCCAATAAGAATGATTGTAAACACCCTCCCCTCACTATAAAAAGGGAGTGCTTCTCATTTGAAAGGGCTTTTGGTTTTTGAATATAGCAGGACAATACTTTTACTACAAGTTAATTTGAATCTGAGAGATATTTTGAAGTTGGAAATTATGGTATTAATCTGTATGAATGTGATTATTCTATTCATGCATCTCTCTCATTGTAGTCTATGAATGCTAGTTGATGAATTAATTCTGAATTAATGTTTACAGTTTGCGGTTATCATGGTTTTCAGGATGACTACAACAATAGTATAATGTCATTAAATTAATAAAATATTTGATTCTAGATGGTTATGTTATTAAACTTATGTACCACTTGTGTCATGAATTTATTCTACGCAAGCAATACACATTATTCATTGTATTCATTTACTTTTCTAGTTTAATCCTGATGAGGATAGGTTAATGTAATAATGTTTTAGGAATTGCATCTTAGAATAGTAATAAAACCTATTAGTTTAATTTTATTTAGCTATGTTTACTTCTCTTCATTTTATTTTTAATTCATTTGAGAACCTTTGGTTCTTAAATTCATATTTAGTTAGTATTTTAGTTAGTACTCCAGTTAATTGGTAACCAAGACAAAATATGATTGAAAGCGCTACTCCAAATGAGAGTGGGTCTAATTGGGACCTTCCATCGGGGGTTTTCCCTCATCTTATTGAACGGGTCATTTTGCCCCATCAATAGAACCATGTCCATATCTTAGTCCAACATTGAACTTCCCCGTTATAGGTCCAAACTTTTCATGAGTAAACCTTCTTTGATGTCTAAAATCGTTCCTATGAATGAAGAAGAAAAATTGTGGAACCCATTTTCCTTTCTAAAACTCCCTCTTATTCTTACTAATGGTATGGGGAACACCAAAAACCTCCCAATTATTTTACGAAAAATAGTTATAGTTTTATCAACATTTCAAATTCTATAGAAGTTAAGCAAATTTGGATTTTCCTAGATTTCCATGTGCCATCTCATGATTGGTTGGAGTGTCCATGTGTCAATACTCTTGTTGTCCACATAATATACCACATATTCGGAAACCTTTTTTGTCTTGGGATCTTCTTCTTTAATCAATTTGCAAGCATAGGCCCTCTATTTATCTATGCAAAGGTTGGTAGGTCCTTCACTTTGCATACCCATTGGTGTTTGAAAAGTGTGCAACATGAAGGAATCTATAATTTTTTTTCAATGCCCCAATTGGAATTTAAAACTTCAACATACATTCATCAACCATACATACAACACTTCAAATCCCTATCCATGATTTCATACCTTCAAAAGAGAAATCACTAGCAATTCTACAACAAGAGATTCAACATATCTGCTACATCCTCATTAATGAGATGAAATTCGTTGACCCAAAACTTTTCAATGGCAATGATGCATGCCTTAATGAATCATTCCCTCATAATAGAATCATGATGTTTGGGGGTTTCTATGTCATACTTGTTGGAGACCTTGTCCAACTATCTCCTATGAAATACATTCAACTATATGTAGTCACCTCTCATGGAAATTCACTTTGGAAATGATTTAACATAGTTGTCACCCATTAATATATCTTATGAAAGAAAGATGTAGACATAGCACAAGCCACTTTTAGGAACATTCTTCAAAAAATAAAAAATATAGAGCCTCTTTTATAGGATTGGAACCTTCTCATGTCCAAAAACAACTCATTGCTTTCTCAAGAATAAAAAATATACTTCCAAAATTCTATGCATTTATTTGCAACCAACAATTTAGTTGCATTATGCAATAAACAAATGTTGAAATTTTTAAATAGGAAAGTGGCACATTGGAATGCAGAATGCAACAGGGGCCAAGATTCTACATCATCTTAAGAGGAAGAACTGGAGCTACGATTCTTTCTTTGCATCATCAAAAAAAATATGTTAACATCCAACTTATAGGTTTCAATTGACCTTGTAAATCGATCACTTGGTGAGGCTATTACCATTTTCTATAACCCGACCTATAAAATTCCACAACTATTGACCTTTCTAGTTGTGGACTTCAAGAAATACATTGGTCCTCCATGGGATCCCAACAACCCTAATTATGTGCCAATTGCACTTGTCAAAAATGGGGGTTGTACACAAAATCCACCTAAAATGGTGTGGGCATTAACAATACATAAATAATAAGGCATTCCATTACCAAAGGATACAATAGGCATTGGCAATTTGAATGTCAAGGCTTGACCTTCACTACAATATCAAGAGTTTCATCATTAAAGGACTTGCACACATCCCCATCATTCTCTTTCAATATATATAAAAGAACAATTGGAAATTCGCATGTCGATTAAAGGAAGAAAGAGGATACCATGCTTCGATATATACCCATCCCACCATTTATGTTATAAAAATTCCATATGCATTGTAAGTCATACCTTCATTACCACTTTCTTTTTGTCATAATTATTTATAATTGATTTAATGGCATTCTACCGAGGCTTTGCTTGTGGCTTTCACTTGTTTGTTTTCTTTCCAAAAATAAATACTCCTCCTATTATACATGATTCCGACATATATTTTGTACCTTCAATGCAAAAATTAAAGTTAGACACCTGCCTTCTTAAAGTGAGAATTATTGCATACTTATCCTTTTCCATGTCGTGAACACTTTTTCTTTTCCTTTTATATCATGACTAGTACTTTGATGGTTTGTTTTAGTTGTTTCCCTATTCTTGCACTATCTAATACAACTTCTATGTCTAATTTTAATTCATTCTCTTCCTTTCATGCGTTCATAAATCTCCATTTTGAGATTGATCCCCAAGCACAAGAAAAAAACATTTGCATGGAGAAGCCAAACAACCAACAAAAGGAAGTGAATAGCCAAGTGGATCAAAGCAATGAATCTCCCTCTCCTACTTTTTATATAAATAAGATAGACACAATAGATAAAGGGGAATTTTCTTAAGATTGTAAACTACTTTTAATATTAATTGAAAAGCCAAATTGACACTATTTGGAGATCGATTCTAGTGTATGTACCCTACGATCATTCAATTTTGTTGTAAATTGTTATGATGAAATGGTGATTACTTCTTACTATTGTGATTCTATTAATTGCTACTAGTGATTATGAAATGGTTGTAGGTTATCAAAATAAGATTAACCTAATTTTATGATTGGTTATTTAACTGTTTTTACCATTAATTCATAGTAAACTATTTGATTCTTTCTCAATCATTGTTCATTTTTGTTAAGTTACTCAAATTGTCCCCCTATTTGTAGATCATAATCGATTGTTAAATATAACCCTTTATTTTTCTTTTATTACTTAATCACGCTTTGATTTTCAGATTCGTCTCAACTTCAAAATTGGGAACCTTCCCTTTCTTAGTTCACCCCTCTCTAAATAATCTCTAATTTCCAAGTCGAGTCACAATCATGAGCATTCAAATTTGATTTTTTTCTTGTAATTTCAATGAATGTTTGGGCCTTGCCTATAACATACCCAACCACCCCTATTACTACTAGGATGGTGGGGTACTTAAAAATTCATCTTCTTCCACGAATTAAAAGTATCTCTGATACCATAATATTGTATGTCTCAATTTTAATTAATGGATTCATGCAATATGACACACAAGCTCATGCGATTCTCATTGAAAAAATCATAATTGTATTATGCACGTTATTTATTAAGCATAACATCATTTAAAACAAAAAATATGAAGTATTAACAACATCATAAGATAGACAAATTATCTTTATGAACAGTTACACAAATGGTTGCAGATGTGGGATATTCCCCCAACCATAACCATAGCAACTATTGCACTAGTTCTTTTTGCAACAATCCACATTCGAGTTGGGAATACGATACCACAAGGACAAATGGGATCATAAATGGCTACAGTCCACTAAATCAACATAATTTACCAATATTTGTCATAGTGACATGACTCCTATAGCCATTCCAACCACCAAAATATCTTCCCCAGTCTACACAACCCAAGGGATGGGATCTCCTACTCTACCATGTAGTCCCTTAATCAATATGTCAACTAGGGTTCCTAGAATTCTAACTGCAATTGGATTCCTTAATTTCAACATTCCCTCATGCCAATAGACACATTTCCTTGTAATTTACCACACAGGAAAAACTTGTCCCACTATTACAGGAATGAATAGAAAATTGCTCAGTTGAACACTCTCCTCATATTATTGTTATGAAGAAAGAATGATGGACAACTCCCAAAAATAGGGAATAAGCACTTGTGGCTCTAATTATCCCCTTTTCACTCTAAGAGGTTACCCCTAACTACCTTGGCACACACTCCAAGATTGATATGTCTTTACCATAAGCTAAAGTAAAGGAACTTTGGTTAAAATAAAATAAAATATTTTATGGTTTTGGACCCTCTGAGCCCCCCTTAATATTCCCCCTTTCATTCCCCTCTCATAGAACCATATCCCCCCATTGTTTATCAACTCCCTCATCTATGACCAATGATGCATTTTTATTAATAATTTCAATATACAATATTTACAATGCTTGGTCCTCATCCATCTTATCTGGCTCTCATCCTTTTATCACATATACATAGACAAATTGGGATAGTATTGAAGGATTGAAAAAGGTGACACAATAGGATAAAGAAACATTCATTAAGTCTTATCGTCCCTTAATGACAACTTCCTTAAATCCTAACATAGACCGAAGTTTGGAAATTTTTTCTTTTGTAAGAGATTTTTTGAAAATGTTTGCAACTTGATCATGTGTAGGGAAAAATAGAACTTCAAGAATGTGATCCTAAATCCCTTTACCTGATTTTCAAATCAATTCATTCCTCCAAATTTGTGTGGATGGGTCTTGATTTTGAAATCATACTCGATCTCCAAATTGGGCCCTCCTATTAGTCTCTTCAAACTCCTTGAATTCCCCCCTCTCTATTCAAACTCTTTTTAACTTTGCCATTTGTCAAATATTCTCTTACTTGATTTAGAACTTGATTAATTCATGCTAAAACTTTTCTTAGACCAATTTGAAAATTGATCCCAATTCTCAAATTGAGAACTCTTTTCATGTGCTCACCTAGTCCCTTGAATTGATTTAGCAGTTGGTCCCAAACACCAAATCGGGACAATCTCACACAAGAGCACAAAGGTTCGAGTTCAATTTTTACTTGTGATCTTAGAATTCTTTTTCATATTCCTTCAAGTTTCTTTTTCTTACCTTCCAAAATTCACTTCCCTCTGCAAATTCTTAAATCAGTCCCTTTTGTTCTTTGATTGATAACTCACCTCCTTGATTTTTAGATGAAGCTCTATTTCAAAATCGATCCTTTTCCCTTCCTTTCTTTTCCAAGCCTTTCCTTGATTTTGTGATCGAGCCTTCCTATCACCTCTTAAATTTCCTTTGAAATTTTCCTTGGTTTGAAATTTTTGAATATTCCAAGTCTTTGATTGAAATTGGAACACTCCTCCCTAACTTTGAACTCTTGTATCGAATACAGATCTTCCTAATTTGGAGATTGACTCTAATTGTCAAATTGGGACCTCATTTCAATTGTGTACCTCTTCCCTTGTTTTTAATTGACAATTAGCCCCAATTACCAAATCAGGGCCTTCCTCCTCAATATTTTCCATGGATGGGTCCCAATTTTGATATCGAAACCAATATCCAAATTAGGCCCGCCTATCATTCTCTTCAAATCCTTCAAATACTCACCCCTTCCTCCCCCTCTATTTGAACTCCTTGTAACTTTACCCTTTGTTTGAATGTTATTTTACCCACTTTCTTTCAAACTCGATTAAATCATGTCAAAACCTTTTCTTATCCTGATTCTCAAATCAGAACCCCACTTCCTACTTGCATAGTCCCTTAGCCCAATTTGGAAATTAAGTCCAATAACCAAATTGGGACAAGCTCACACAATAGTTGTAATTTGAATTATAGAAATGTTCGATGGAATAATTGATCTGATGTTAAATATAACCCATATTATTTGTGCACTAATATCAATCACCTTAGATGATTTAAAATGGAATCAAATAGCTAAGAAAAATACCTAAATAGTTAAAAAAGGACTTGAAACTAACAAAATCAATTAAAACCCCTAGGTGACACATAAGTATAGAAAATTCGAAAATATAAGAAAGAAAACAAACCCCTAGGTGGAACAAAAGAATATCTAGATGGAGAATCTCATGTAACTTATTCATTTCCAAAGAATGGTCAATGTTGGAAAGTAAATGAGGAAGCAAGGTATTGACAAAAGAAAGAATATTTAGAGTCAGAAAAAGAAAACAATTATGTAGGAATGAAACATTCCTTAATGCTTAAACGTCACATAATGATATTCATCAAGGATTATGTGGCATCTCACATGAATAAGGTGGAAGTTTCTTGACATTAAAAGGTCTCTATTCTTGGCATAACTATGGTTACGTCACATTCGCATGTACATCTTGGTTGGGTTATGTTACATTGTTACATTCTTGCAATGGATATGTCACATTTGAATATTCATAAATGGTTAGGTTGCATTGCAACATTTATCAAGGGTTATATTCACTATGGTTGTCTTTTGTTGGTAATTATTGACTATTGATTCACAATGGTTGGGTTTGGTTGACCATAGTTGACTTTTAAAAACATTGGGTGACTTTCGTAAAATACGATTTACATTGGTTATGTAAAGTCAAAATTATGCTACATTATGACATTAAAAGGTTGATTTGAAGAAAATGCCACATCGCGAAATTATGGGTGGTTGAGACATTATGGTTGACCAAAGTATTAAGTCACATTTCAATAATAAAAGGTAGACTAAAATGTTATTTCACATTGTGACATTATGAGTTTCACCTCAATATTATGAAAGATTGTAACATTTAAGTACAATATTTAAGTATCAACAAGACATATAACATTCCTAGAGGCCAAAACTAAGTAGAGTATTCAAAAAGAATATTTGAACATGTGTAAGATTGAAAGAAAAGGGTGACCAAAATGGAGGCAATATAGAGGTGTAAACATCCCTCTATGGTTGGTTTGATTTTTGATGCAGGAGAATCCTACCTCTAAAACCAACCTTGTTTGACTATACCTAGGGGTCTTGAGTTTGTTGTTTAAATGTTTGAAATTCCTATGTTTTATGGAATTCTAGAAGGATGCATAAGATTTAGATTTGATTGAGAATGTATGTTATTGATCTAATTCTTAAGAAAGGTGAGGATTAGAAGAGATTTTAGGGATTCTTGAGTATATTGTGGATCCTAGAGGGATATTAGGATGTAAATTAGGATTTGAACCAAAATTGGTTTCAATCTTGTGTGTATATATGCATTGTAAGTCTATAGGCAAAGGTGTGGACAAAATAATGTACAACAGGCCAAGGGGAGCGACCAATCGAATGAGGAATCAAGCCAGAGAGGGAGATGAGAAAAGGCCATTAAGCAGCCTTATGTAACTTACATTTGCAGTCTTGTATGAATGAGGAATGAAATCACTCTATTTTGAGTGTTGCATGGAATTGGTGTATCAAACCTCTGTAAATTGTGTGAGTGTTTAAATATATAAGAGGTTGATTGATGCAATTTTTAATCTTTGAACAATGAGAAATACCTCTTAGTATGTATGTGCAGGTTCTAGAATTAGAAAAAAGTATTTGTTGTAGGATGGGTTGAGATCGAACATCGATCATCGAAGAGATTGATTCCCCAATTGTGATTACGAACTGGTTGAGTTTGTAGATTGGATCAGTGGAAGTCAGAACAAGCAAAGATAAATTATCATTCTGCATGCATGTTGAAACAAGGTTTAACCTCTATATAAAGTTGTAATAGAAAAGTAACCGTTGTATTTCATCGGGATCCATACCAGCCATAGATCTTCATCGGATCGGAAACAAACGAGGAAGAGTGAAGTTTAGAGCTTCCAACATACGACAATCCGGGGACAGAAGCATATATTACCATCGAGACCAAATTCATATCGACGACTGACAACGAGATTTGATAATTAAGTCGTTCGATAGTTAAGAATCCAATCGAAACAAGGAGTACTTAAATTGAAAGTGAAGTCTGACAACCTAGTGTTCGATACACATGGCGATATTTCGTTGAAGAGGAAGATCAATGGTGATCTATAGTGTAATGAAAGAATGATGGAGCAGAGAATATAGATGTCCATTCAACCAATAGATCAATGGTTCATAGAAGATTAGATCAAAGAAAGTACTTGGGAATTAATATATCGGATTGAACCAAGAGAAGAGAAAGTGTAGGAATATTATGATAGTCTGATACCAACATACGTCAGCACATGTATGCAACCCATCAAAGAGTAACATGTGGCCCACATGGAAGATGACACATGCTAGTTTCCATTCAATAGTTTGAGTGTGTGGAAGTCATAGATCAAGGTGACACGTGGTAGCCTAGCCAGTGCTGACATGTGGCAGATCCACATCAACAGTTCCACATGGTTAGTGACACATCATACCAGATTGGGTATTGGGAGTGTGTGGTGATTCAAAAAATTCAAGTGGTCTGGTGACGATTGACACCGGGTTGACGAAAGGCTCCGATTGACACACAAGTTGCGTGGAGTTTGTGTAAAAGGACAATCGACGATCCATAAAAAGATTGGGAGATCAATGACTAGCTTTAAATCGTCGGTTTTTAACATAAATCGTTGATCATTTCATTTGATCAATAAATTAGATTCAATTGTCCCCTAGATCGGGACAAGAAGGGAGTAAGTTCACGTCATTTTGGGAAGGTCAGACATTCGTGGCCATGGTCCTAAGCCATAGTCACATGTAGTAAGGAAAAGACATAAGCACTTAAGGATATAAGGATGAGGATTTAGCACTTGGTCACAAGGAAATAGCGCTTCGATAGGAGCGTAGAATTTCTAAGGCGTAAATAGAGTTAATCCAAAACTTTGTTAAGGATACTTGGCCCATGTGAAGATTTGGAGAGTAGTTCTCCACATGTGGGTACAAAGATCCTCTAGGGGGTCTTCATCAATTTTCTTATATCATATAGTAGTATTATGCACCCAAAATTGAGTGTTACTTGTTTTTATTTCATTATGGTGACATTCAAGTACTTGGTCTCTTTAAAGTTTTATATTTTTGTTGCAAGCGTGAAAAGGAATTGTTTGCATTCTATTTTGGAAACAATTTCTCTGATGGCATCGATCTAACAACCCTTGCCTTGAACCTAGTTAGTTCCACTTCAACGTATTCAAAAGAAACCATGGAGAATAGTTCTCCTATGTGGTCCTATAGGTCCATCTTAAGAAGGCATTCAAAGAAATAAACATTACATTTGGACAATGCTAAGTGTTGTCCAAATTCTGAATGATTTTTTTCATGCACTATCTGTTAGTGTGTTAAAAATTTTGAATGGACTTATGCATTCAATAGGGTTCTCCCAAATGAAAGTTCCTAACTATACCTGACAATACTTGGAATAGGGAACCTATCTATATTCTAGTTGGACAACCATTATTGGTGTTGTTTTACCAATTGTGGCCTAGTCCACCTTTTAAGTTTTTCTTAGATGCAATAAATGACATGAAACTACTCTAGTATGTAAAAAATGCAAAATGAATCCTAGGTTAACCAAATAGAACCAGAGAGATAAACACGATACTAAATACATCACTACTTTTACCCATAGCAAGAAGTTACCAAATAAATAAAAGTAGAAACATAAATAACTAGATGCATACCAAAAAATTTGAAAGTGAACAACCAATTACATTTCCATACTTATATCTATAATCCCCATTCAGTGGAATTTGTTGGGTAAACTAGAACTATATGAAATGGAATTTGTTTTTTTTGCATGAGAAGGTGTTAGATTGGATATGGACCTTGAGATCATGAACCAAGTAATTTCCATTCATTGAAACATGAGTGAGATGGTTAGACAAAACTAAAAGGGATAATAACCCAAGTCAATCCAAATAACTTTCTTCCTCTAGTCTAAATGAGCACTAATAGTTCCATCATTGATGATTTTCTTTGGAAATCCAAGTAGGAAATCCAATCAATGGCTTCTAACTAAGTAGGAGACTCGCTCACTCATAAGAATCTAAAGAAAATATTTTTGTTCTGCTAGAATTTTTTTTTGAGAGATAAACAAAATAATATACATTTCTTATACATGAGAGAAGTATACATTGTAAAAGAACATTCTTTCACAATCCCAAAACTCAACAAGGTAGTAGAAGAATGTGTACTAATCAAATCTTTAAGACTAAAGTTCATCTCCAAACATCTTGGCCATTTATGGCTTCTCCTCATCAACATTTCATAGAATAGTTTACAAAGATGATGCACAAATAGAAATCCCATTATCTATCGAGTTTATCTTATTTATAGAAAGGAGGGAGAATGAGATTAATGATTTTGATTCCTCCACTTGGCTATCTAGTTCCTTTCTTAGCTTCTCTGTTTCTTCGTCCAACTATCCTTTCTGCCAATTAGGGGTTCAATTTATTTGTTAGTTTTAACTCCTTTGATAGTTTTGGTTCCGTTCTTGACTATTCAGTCTCTCTATTCAACTTTCACTTTGTACCTACCAAGGGTTCATCTCCTTTCATCAATTCAAACTTCCTTTTCTTTTAACTATTTGAGTCTCTTTCTTGTCCATTTGATTCCATTTATATTCATTGTAAAGTGATTGCATGTTATTGTACAGAACACAAAACACACAGGTTAACTTTAACAACAAATCAATAATTGGCTCGAACCTTTCAACAATTCAACTTATTTGGAGGGAGGTTGGGCCAAGAAAAATTTAACAAGTGAAAAGGTTGGGGGCGGGGGGTGCAATTTGAGAATCGAGACTTACTCACACTAATGTTCAAGGATGAAGGCCTTGATCTGACAATCAGGGATGATTGCAAAATCAGGATAAGGGGATCACGATTGAAACAAAGTCTTGATATAATCCTTGACTTGGTAATTATGGTCAATCACCAAATTGGGAAAGGAAATTAGCACTTTAGTGAAGAGAGGCCCCAATTGGAAATTTTGGGTTGATTTGAGAAATTGAACTTCACAACCTTTTGTAATACTTCATATTTTAGGAGCAAACGTTCAAAGAATTTGAGCGAAGGCTCAAAAGAGTTCAAAGGATTGAACAAATAAGTTGATGTAAAAGGGGGTCGATTTGAAAATCATGACCTACCCATACTTTCGTTTGAGGAAAAATTATGACAAGGATGAGGTAAAATTGTGAAGGGAGGCCTTGGTTTAAGAACCGAGGCGATTTTGAAATCAAAACAAAGAAATTATGTAGGATCCTTCAACTACTTTAAAAGTGCGAATCAAAGGATTCAAATGTTCAAAATGTTTGAACCAAGAGAAAATTCACACTAATTCACTTTGTGGCTTATTCCAATTTGGAAGTCAGCTCGGGTCTGAAAATTATGTTCAAACACAAAATCATCACAATGAAGCAATAAACTTGGTGAAACAACGTCTTAATTTGCCAATCTAGGTCGATCACCAACTCGAGACAAAGGACAAGCTAAATTAGTGAAGGTAGACGTTGATTTGACAATCAGGGACACTCAAAGAATTAATGAAGGGAGATCTTTATTTGAGAATCAACCATAATTTCCAAATCAGTACCTCTCCTCACAAAATTACCTCCCTGCTATCTTGATTTTGTGATTGACCCTCATTCTCAATTTGGCGTGATTATCAAATTGATCCCTCACTCCACTTGTTCTCCTTGTCCCTTGTCTCAATTTCTAGATCCACCCCAACTACCAATTGAAGTTCTCCAAATTAACACTTGTATCAACATATATTAACTTTGTGATCAACCCCACCACCAATCAACCATTTTACTACATTTCTTTGCACACCAAAAACAATGACTAATTAACCCACTCACTCTCTCCTCAATGTTTTCTTTGCTTAGATCGTATGAGTTTTACCCCTTTAAATTGTATATTTCTCAAATTTTCTTTCCCTTAACTTTTCAATTTTACCAATATTTATAATTTGAATATTTATCGTGATCTTTTTATACTTTTCTGTATTTTTCCATTTATGTACAGTTAATACCCAAACATTTATCTACATTTAGTACCCACACTTTTTGTACATATAAAGACACATACCATACATATTCTACGGAACACTTTTTTTTAAGATCCCTAATTTCCTTTATATATAGAACGGCGAAATTGTCGGGGGCGGGTCAGTTTCCCGTTAAATGCGTGACCGGCTGTGTCGCTCGCACATTGTGGGAAGGGGTCCATCCGAACGAGTGAATGGGCTAAATTCATGAAGATATTTTTGTTTTATTTTGCTTTTGGTTAAATTTTCGTCTGTTTCAGAGTTTTTCAGGAAGTTGAATTTATTTATGTGTTTATGTGGGCAGGGTTTCATTTATATTAGTGAATGCCAAAATTTAAGTAGATATTTTTGTTGTATTTAGAGTTTTTTTTTAAATACTTTTAAACATGTTTCATTTGAACAATTGAATGTGCCAAATTTAAGTAGATATTTTTGTTGTATTTAATTCTTTTTCAAATATTATTAAATCTGTCTATTTCAAAATTGTTCAAAAATCCACAAAGTTATTCAAAAATCCATTTATATATATATTCAGAAATACATTTTAAACAACACCAAATTGTTATTTCACCCAAATTTATATCATCAAATTTCAATAAAATATACACCCACATTTATATCATCAAATTTCAATAAAATATACCAAAACGCTTGTTAAGTTGACGCTCTTTGTCGTATTCTCCGTATTGTCGTGAAATTTTAAAACATAAAAAAAATATGGGATTAGGTTACCTCTGGAAAACACTCCTCTCACGCGGGAGGGGAGCTATCTATATATACTTCATGTTAGGTTAACGCGCTTTGTAATATTCACCGTATTGTCGTAAATTTTAAAACATAAAAAAGATGGAATTAGGTTACTGGGGAAAACACTCCTCTCACGCGGGATGGGAGCTATCTATATATCGAATGACGAGGTGGTGTGGATTTCAAACCTCTAAGAACTCAAGTCATTGCAACTATTGCGGTAAAGCTATGTTGTATCTATGTCTTTTCTGTGGCATTTTGGGGAGATGGCCGCTTCGTCACAAGTTTATCAGAATAAGCGAAGGAGAGATGACTACTGGAATGGCGGATTCGTTTTGCCAAAATATAAGCAAAATTTAGACAATGCTCTCCTGTCGTTGCTCGAGCAGATCGATAATATGGATAACAATGACAGCAAGCCAGAAGAGACCGACGTTGGCATCAATGGGGTTATTAATTCTCTGGAAGATGAAATTCAGTTGAAGGCCCAAACAGATCATAATATTGAGTCCAACAATGACACGGGTTCAATTAAACAAGGCCAACTAACTGCAGACGGGAGTAATGAAGCGACCTCCGTGACGCCTGATATAGGGGAACTGACGTATTACGACGGTGTGGGCGCCGAGATTGGTTTCGTAGAAGACCTAATTACTCCTCACGAACTTGGAATTATCATGAACCATATGCATGGAGATTCAATGGCCCATATTATGTATTCCGATGCCATGTATGGCTATGCTGAGACTACGAAGGTTTTTTATGGGTCTCTGTAGCAGGATGATATTTGGCATTTGAACGAACATCCAGTCATTCCAAATGATTTGGAATCGCCACAGCAAGAAGAGTTCGGAATTACTAGTGGAGTCGAGTTTTATGACGTTTGGAATGACACTACACCAATCCAATGTGTGAACGAAAATGACCAGACGTTTGGATTGTAATGTACAGACTGAAGAAAAACTTTTCCTATAATGTAATGCAAGCCAAAATCATGCACATGGTTCTAATTTCTTCTAACCGTAATAGATAAGGTGAATAGACACTATATAAAAGCCATATAATTTGCATGGTTCCACTTTACTTGATTGCATGGTTCTAATTTATACTACCCAATTTACATAGTTTTAATAGACCCTCTCTACTACTTCAAGATTTTTGGGCAGGTTTTAGTGGGGAGGGGGAATTGTTTCCATGTGTTGATGACGAGGAGGAGACAAAGAATGATCCATAATCACTTAGAGTATGAAGAATGTTATTTACCAATAGGGATGCCTTTAAAATTTTTGAATAATTTCATAGAATAGAAACTTATAAATCAAGCTAAATCAACTCTAAATATTTTCATTTAATAGTAGCTTACAAATCAAGATTTGGTAGAGATATGTTATTCCTATGCCAATGACTTAAAAAGAAAAAGGAAAAGGTGTTGGTGGTGGAGGCTGATTATCTTCCTGATTTATAGGTCTTTTACTTTCAGTCGTGTTTATACCCCATGAAGTGTTTACACCATAGAAGTATGTACACTCTTCCACGCGGGGGAGTGCAGCGGGGGGGTACCCCCTCTGCAGGGTCTGGGGGGCCTATCCCCCTGGTTGGGGGGTCTGGGGGCAAGCGGGAGTTCGGGGGCGAAGCCCCCGAAGCAAAAATTGCCTTGTAAAAGTATATTGTAATTTCATTGTAAATCTGGACCGTTCATTATAAGGTTGCAGATCTAACAATAGAGATTATGTTAGATTTTTTTTTTCCCTAGAAGGCAACCCTCTTTTATGAGGGAAATGTATCGCGGCTATGGATGGTGGTGAATATTGTATTCTAAGAGAGGAGACTGTGAGAGAAGGAAGATGAAGTCACAACGGGTTTTGTTGTAGGTTGTATCCCTTCATTTGTTGGATAATAATAAAGGAAGGACCTAGCAATTTCTCCGGTGGACGTAGCCCACACTGGGTGAACCACGTAAATCTATGTCTCTCTTGTATTGTGTGTCTTCTGTGTTTTGTTTCTGCATTTGTTTTATTTTATTGCTCCGTGGTCCTGTTTTTCTAACAACTGGTATCAGAGAGTAAGGTAACTCGTAGGAAAAAAGGGTTCTTAGTTCGAGTGGGGGAAATGTCGGAAGATGGAAAGTTTAAGGTCGAGAAATTTAACGACCAAAACTACCAGTTATGGAAGATGCAGATGGAAGACTATTTATATCAGAATGATCTATTCCTACCATTGAATAGAGTAGCAAAGAAGTCGATGACCATGAAGAATGAAGAATGGGAGGTTCTTGATAGAAAGGCTCTAGGAATGATACGACTGAGCCTGGCAGCGTCGGTGGCTTTCAATATTTCGAAAGAAAAGTCAACGAAGGGTTTGATGGGTGCGTTGGCCAAATTGTATGAAAAACCCTCGACATCAAATAAGGTATTTCTAATAATAAGATTATTTAATATGAATATGTCATAAGGTGGGTCTATTGCAGATCATTTAAATGAATTTAATACAGTTACTAATCAACTAAGTTCTGTAAAAGTGGACTTTGATGATGAGGTTAGG
>JZKD02S0233682.1:449883-477654 GCA_000966675.3 Picea glauca
TCTCTGGTGGACGTAGCCCACATTGGGTGAACCACGTAAATCTGTGTCTCTCTTGTATTGTGTGTCTTTTGTGTTTTGTTTTTGCATTTGTTTTATTTTATTGCTCCGCGGTCCTTTTTTTCTAACAAAAGGTACATCACCTTTGATCTACTCTTAATACACACAACTAGACAAACACTAATGTATAACATTGATTTTTTTTTTTTTTGCATTATAATCAAACATCAGTGTTGGAGATACTTCACACACACCTAGGATTTATTCTTCCTAAGGTTTTCCCTATGTTTATAGTTCACTATTCAGTCTCTTATATTTTAGGGAGAATATTCTCTTCAGTTCACACTTCAATTTGATTAGTTGAGTGGAGTCTAGATGCCACATTGGGATTATCACCATGCATCATTGGGATCATCACCAACTAATGCGCATTGTCCTTGCGATCATCAACATATTAGCACATTACTAATGATTCCTTGATCTCCTCCTCACTTCACTCTGTTTCAATATTTTCTAGATCAAATTCGAAATGAGGGTTTGGCTCCTTATCTTTGACCTCGACCACCAATGACTGTTTCCAGCGACATTCATCGTTCTTGTGCTAAGAGATTTTTTAGAAGTCACACTACTTCCTAGTGTCATTCTGCGTCTTCCCTCTACCCTTCTTTTCCTATGTCTTGGATTGGTTGTTTGGAGGCTGTTGGTTAGGGTTGTCTTTACCATGCTTTGGTTTTTGCAGATTTATAGACCCAAACTCCCATTTGTTCTGGTGCCTAAATTTTTTCTTGATTTTGACAGCATATCGATAGGAAACTCCAAATGATGAGATGTTTAGGAAATCCATTTCGGTTTGGATGTACATACGCAGAGCCCCACGGTATTTCAAAACCAAATGTTGCTCAAAATCTTTGATACCCAACTTGGTGCATAAGGTATGAAAAGTATTTGTGAACTCCGACACTATTTGGATATTCTCTTGTCGCATTGTGGTCCATCTCATGTATTGGTTTTCATAGTTATCAACAGGGTAGTATTGTTCCTTGACCACATCCAAAAAAAAATCCCAAGTGGGATTGGCCCCATATATTCCATATTCCTCTATGGAAATTTTCTCCTAGTAATTTTGCCACCAATGTTTGACACGGGGTAGAGCCTTGAGGAGTGCAAAGGTGATATTTTCCCTGTCGAAAAAATTGTGAACAAAGAAATAACCTTCTAGCATATTTAACCATTTTTCTAAGGCATCTACATCTATGTGACCTTAAAATATGAGAATATCAAAATTAACTTGTACCTTGAAGGGAGATATTCCTCCAAAGTGGCCTCTTGATGAAGATGCTCTTGTTGCTATTTGAAGGCGTTGAAGGATGTGTGAAAAATTCTCCATCATTTCATCCCTCTGCCACGCGAGAGATTTCTCAAGAAACATGATAATATAATATTATGCTCCAATGTTTATCTTTTCTGCCGCCATAGAGGGTTTCTTGGGGATCCGATAGAAATTGTCCCCAAGAGAGACAAGATCGAGACCCAACGTGCTATACTCGGACCTCATCAGGGACATGCATTGAAAAACGATCAAGATCATCTTGCTCTGATACCACTCATCCAAATTATTTTCAGAATGAAACGAAAGCAAAGATATTACAATGAAATACACATAAAAATTGCCAGAAACAGAGAAATGCAACAATACATGATTTCTATTAATGAAAGAAATGTACACAGATTGTAAAAATACAGAGTGCAAGACTCGCTAGAATGGTGGAATCTTTATCTCTGAGAAGATATGTGACGTCTACACTCATTCAGAAGAAGATGATTACAATGAGGCTTTGAAGGCCTTTTTATGATAAACATGAATGCCAAAACCCTAGAATCCAAAAACCTAACCCTAGGAGATGAAGCGAAAAAATTCATGGGGACCCTGTTTGGGTAAGTTAGTACATTAACTTCTTGGGGTCGTAAATTTTGCATACAATCTCCATTTTAAGCGTGTGACATCCCGTTGAAAAGGTATTTTCGATAAATACGCATTATCCCATCAAACTTTGACTATGTCTACAATTTGATTGTGGCAAGCCAAGAAAACATTGTTTAGAGCCTCAAAATGACCATGGAAGTACAAAAAGATGTACCAACATGAAAAAATTCCAAAATAAGCCAGTTGGAATAGGTGGGCAACCACTAATATCCACCTGGATGTTATGTAGGGATTCAGGACAACCTCATAATTGCAAAATCCATAATTATAAATAAATGTCCCCATTACAAAGAAACATGTTGAATTGAATATAGTCAAGATGAGCCAGTTGGAATTTGAAACAGGTGGGTGACCACCAATATCCACATGGATCAATGCATGGTACATGTTGGCACATGTTGTTTGGTATAGTTTGATCGATACATTTTGCTACAGGTTTTTGGTACAAGTTGACAGTGGTAGTGGTTTATTCAATGACAATGACAAGTTGTCGACATTTGGAATTTATATTTTAGGGCGACAGGATGGGGCAAGGAGAGGTGGTTGTAGCCACCTTTCGGTTGGAGCTGGAGAACCAGGGAGTTGGAAGATTCCTTCAGGTTGTAGAATGAGAATTAGGGGGTTGTAACCTCCTTATGCTTGGAGTGAGAGAATTGGGGAGTTGGATATTCCCTCAGTTTAGATCTTGAGAAACTAGAGGTGTTGGAGTGTCACACACCCATGGTGGGGCTTAAAAATTTCGTTCTCCTTACAAGAACAATCCTCTCTCCACAGTCTCTAATTTGGAAAGTTGGGGGAATAGCCCCATTTTTCTTTGATGACCATCGTATATGACCGCGGTTTACGACCAAACTCCAATCACGTGATTGCAGGTGCAGAAAAGGGTGGTTTGAGTCCAAATTCTTTTCTCCCCGCAATTCACCACAAGCCACCACGTGTCCATTTCTCAATATCGTGGTTCTGATTGCGGCCCACCATCTAAATTTTAAATTTTGAGAAATTTCTATCCCCATAATTCAACATGACCTTTGATCTCACAATCTTGACGGTACTTCTGAACTAACGTCTCAGATCTGCCCATTTTTTTAAATCAACGGACATGATTTGCTTCGGCAATTCGGTGTTCGAATTTTTCAACTCTCAAACCTTGCTTTCTCTACAACGGCTATCTCCTGGAGTGGAAGATCTTCTGACACTTATCCATCACAAACAGATGGTTCAGATGGACTCTGGCTCTCTGGCCTTTGCAAGTTCTTGTTTAATACCTTCTCTTTCTTCCAGAGTGATTTCTCTTGGAGTGGCAGATCGTTTTCCACACATCCTCTCCAAATCAACGGTCCTGGTCCTCTTTGGGACTTCGACACCTTCCAACCAAGTCCAGATCAATGGCCTTCAACTCCCTTCTCGATCAACGGTCAAGATTCTACTTCGGGACTTTGGCGCTTTCACCCTCTACTTTCCCTAGATTATTCTGTACCTGGAGTTGTATATATCGCACCACACAACCACTGCAAATCGATGGCTCTCATCTGCTACAGAACTTCGGCCTTCAGAAACATCAAACTTCAAACTCTCCTCACTCCGTTTATTTTGGAACGTTCTATCCGGAGTTCATGAACTAATGACATGTGCCCTCTCGATCTGACAGTCTAGATTTTCTACGGGTCTTCGATCTTTAGACCGTTCAATTCTCAAACTCTCCTCGCACTGTTTCTTTTCGAACGTTCTATCCAGAGTTCGCAATCGGATGACATGTTCCCTCTAGATCTGATGGTCCATATTTTATTCAGGTCTTCAAGCTTTGGACCTTTCAATTATCAAAATTTGGTTTCCCTCGAAGTATGTGGAATTCTTCCACGTGTCCCATTTGAATCAGACAGTTGAGAGTTATTTCAGTTCTTTACCCAGAGTCCACAGATTAATGCCACCTGTCCTCTAGATCTGAGGATTGGGATTCACTTTGGCTCTTTACCTAGAGTCCACAGATTCACGCCAACTATCCTTTGGATCTGATGATTGGGATTCACTTCAGATCTCTAGGCTTCGGGAGTTTCAACTCTCAACTGAAATTCTCGAAGTGATTTCTCTGGAGTTATTGATCTGCTGACATGTGTCTCCTAGAGATCAATGGTCATGGTCTACTTCGGATATTTCACCTTCTCCTGGTCCACGAAATTTTGGATTTGTGGATCTTGCGCCACCCATCTTCCTTGACAAGGGATGATCCCAAATTACTTCAGGACTTCGGAACTTTGGCAAGTTCACTCTCTTGCTTGTGCAAAGCGCTAAGGCTCATGCACCTTGCTTTGATCAAACGATTGTTGATCCTCTGCACTATGATCTAACGATTATTGTTGCTCCTCCTCCTTAGCTTCTGACTTCCTCTGACTTAGAAGAGTTTTTTGGATGTTCAAATGCCTCAGCCTCCATTCCTCCTGTGGGCCTGACTATCTTGGGTCTCACTTTTTCTCTTCAAAACATTATCGCTTCTGATCTTTCTGATTCTCTCAAATTGACGATACTTAAGGACTCCGTTACTCTGTGGATTTTCTAAGGGGTTCATGACCATCCATCTCACAATTGTTCAAGGTCTGGTGATCATGATCTGACCGATACTGAGGTGTTCACCGATCGACGACTCAAAGTAATTGTGGGGCCCCAACGTCTATTCTCTTTATCAGAGAGCTCAACCTTCTCAATATGGAAAGTACTCACCCAAATTGGTCTTAACCAGAGTCGTTGATATTACAACATGACAGGATCAACAATGTTGGTGAATTATGGGCCATGAACTAGCACATCCGCTACTTTCCCCTTCACGCTCTGCAATGATTCCCCACCCTCGCTCTTCGTTCATAGATTGACGGTCCATAGTAATTACAGGGTTCAGCCTCTGTAATATGGGAAGTGCTCGCTCGACTCTAGTCTAATCCTATTCGTTTATCTTCCATTCTCGACGAGATCAACGACATGGGTTGATTGTGGGCTATGAACTATCATGTCCACTAATTTCACTTTCTCACTCCCAAATGATTCCCAACCATCGATTAAATCGAGTGGTTGGTTTTTGATTCATTAACCCCAGTGGGTGTTTGAGTCGATCTGACGACTGGGATGGTCTCTCCTCCTATTAAATGGATCACCTTCATATCCGCTGCCAAATCCATAAGTCATCGATGATTCGGGTAACTTGACTATCATGTAATTTGACATCTCAGAGCTTTGATCTTCAAAGGTTTTGAAACCTTCGTGAGATAACTCATTTTTGTGCAGGGTTCCTAGACCTAGGTCACGTAGAAATTCGGATAACTCTTCGGATATAATCCCCGGTCTTAGTATGGTTTGTAGTTAATGAATTAGGCATGAGTTCAAAGTCTCTCAGACTACTGGTCTGAAGGAAACTCCTCCCTAACTCGTAGAACTTTAAGCTCTGAATCAGGGCAAGGTAAGCTCGTAAGGTGACCAAAATGATAACTATGCCAAGAGGCTTGCTCAGACTCTAGAACGATGATGTAATTCCTTGGGGAAAGTGCCTCCAAGTTATTAAATTGGTGCATATACATATAAATACTCAAATGCATCCATTATTTCCAATTCAAAGTACATGGAAATAAAAACACTTATAAGAACCATAAAGCGTGATGCGACTCCTGAAAGGGTTACTCGTTTCCACACAACCATAGGCTCAGTCACTCCCAATGGCTTTATCACTAGCCACCCCGAGCATAAAACACGATGATTTGAGATTCAATATCTTTATTCCAACTCAACAAAAGTTAGGGACGAAGGTTACTCTCCTTCTCCCAATACAAAAATAGATAGGGACGAAGGTTACTCTCCTTCTCTCAGCTCAGTATCTATTTTTTGTGATCAGAACTCACTTTGATTCAATATTTTTCTTCCTCAGACCCGAGAACCTCCGCTCTCATCTTTGCACTCTTCTAACATCCCCCCTCTTCCCACCACACTTCCTTTCTTGCCTTCCTCAACAAGACTTGTTGTGGCTTGAATTCCCAGTCTTTGGTTAGGTATGGAAGCCTTACAGATGGGTGGTCTTCCCCATCCCCTCATTAACTCTTGAGGAGGTCTTCCCACCAACCAGCATGACTGTAATTCATTCTTGGTTTAGAGGGTTGTTCTGATCTTGAGAAATTCAAATCCAACATGGTACTAGTTCGGTGGAGGTTAACGCAACCATTCCTAGTCCCCTCCACTACCTTTCATTAGCACTCGTGGTCTCTCTGAGCACATCCCTTGTTCATCAGTCATGCAACATGTATCCATTTTCTATTAAAATAACATAATTTACATTCATCGACCTTTTATACAAAGGTCCATCAAATCAAACATTCACACTTTTGAGTTTGCATAGTTCCCTAGCCACTATAGTTATGTTTACAAACTGGGGGAAACTGGGTGTTACATTTCCCTCCTCCTTAAAGGAACATCGTCCTCGATTTTCTATCTGTCAACATGATATATAAGTACTGGAGTAAAAAAAATTGGGTATGTATGTCTCATGGCATCCTCCATTTCCGACGTAGCCTCATCTGGGCCAAAGTGTTCCCACTGCACCTTGACTTGTGCAATGGTTTGGTTCCTGAGTGAGGTTTCCTTCCTGTCTAATATGCATTGGGGTTCTGGTAGAAATTCTCCCTTCGGCTCCACCTAGATTAGAGACCAGTCAATTATATTATGAGGATCATGCACATATTTCTTCAATAATGAAAAATGGAAAACATTATGTGCCTTTAATGTGGGAGGACGTGCTATCCTATAGGCTACAGGTACCACTCTATTAAGACATTAAAGGGTCCACAATAATGAGGTTCCAACTTGGCGCATGCAGCCATTCTCAGGGAACTCTTCCTGGGTCCAACTTTGAGATAGACATGGTCTCCTGCCTTGAACTCTCTGGGAGTTCTTTTTCTGTCGGCATAGCTTTTCTGTCTATTCTGAGAAATCTTCTAATTTTTCTTTATCTTCATCACTTGTTGTTCGTTAACCCAAATGACACCACCACAAACTCATAGTGACCATACCTCGTCTTGAAGGTTGTTTTTTGGATGTCTTCATCCTTAATTCGGACTTGATGGTATCCAGACCTTAAGTCGATCTTCGAGAAAATGGAAGCACCTCCCAATTGGTCGAATAAGTCATCGATTCTTGGTAAGGGGTACTTGTTATTTATAGTTGTCTTATTGAGTTGTTTGTAATCTATGCACATTCGGAGTGTGCCATCTTTTTTTTTCACAAATAAGATGGGCGCTCCCCACGGAGATACACTGGTTCAAATGTAGCCTTTGTCTATCATCTCCTTTAGCTATAGCTTGATCTCAACCAGTTCTGGCATACTCATCCTATATGGCATTCTATATGCTACCACCGCTACTGGTGCAAGTTCTATTGATAAGTCAATATCCCTTTTTGGAGGTAGACCTTGTACCTATTCTGGGAACACGTCCTAGTATTCTCTCAATATGGGCTGGTTTGTTAGGTTTGGTTTGTCATTCTCAATAGATTCCAACATCTGTATTGCCTATAGAGGACACCCCTTTCTGCAATACTTTTTCATTTGAAGAGTTGATATTTTTCTTACTGAGACAAGCTTCTGAATCCCTTGGAGGGTTTTCTTTCCCCCTTCTTCATTTACACATTATAAGGTTTTATGGTAACAGTCCAACATAGTTTTATAAGCAGCTAATCAGTCCATACCAATCAACAAGTCACAAGGCCCCAAGGAAAGTATGTTAAGGGTCACTCGGGTGGGAAATTTACCCATGATGAATTGGCAGGATAGTATGACCTCTGCCACTTTCCTTTTGGTCCCAATGGCTAGTCGTACCAACCACAATTTAACATGTCTAACTAGTTGCAGTTTACACTTATCGACAGTCTGATGGGCCACATAACTCAAATTAGAACCAGGGTAAATTAAAATAGAAACTAGATGGTTGGCGATCATACCTTCCAGATCCACTACTGAAGCTTGGTTGTCGAATTGATTATTGTCCAAGGCTGCATAGATTTGTTTCATGATCCTAGCCACATCATTGATGGTGGTAGCTTCTTAGATATGGTAGACTCTCTTACTATCTTGTTGTCGGTGTGGACAGTCCCTCAACCTATGATATTCTCCACAACCCCAACATTTTAAGGGTTCTTTCTGTAGGTTATCAGTCTTTCCTGGGAATGTCTTAAAAGGTTTCTTCCCACTTTGAGAGGGGAAATTTTGTTGATACACACTTCTAGTAGGAAGGTTCATCATAGAACCCTTTCCATAATTCTTAAATCTTGAGGATTTAAATCCCTTCTTCTTGAATCTTGAACTACTCTTTTTCTTCTAGTCCTCATGAGGTCTTGTCTTATTCCCAAAATTTTCATAACAATACCTCACCTTCCAGATGGTTTCTTCTAAGGTATTTGGTTCATCAAACTCAATCCTATCCTGATAGGTTTGAGGTAACCCACTAATGAATAGTTGCATTTTTACCTTTTCATCTTTTATGTAGGGTACATACCTCAGTAGCTTAAGGAATTTATTGACATATTCATCTATGGTGAGCTACCCCATCCTAAGTTCATAGAACTCCTTAGTCTTCCCATCCATGTACTTCTCTGATAGATACTTCTTCCTAAAGTATCTCTCAAACTGTTTCCATGACAAGTCCTTCTCATGGACTCCTTTCACATTCTTAAGGTCTTCCCACCAGATGGAAGCCTTTCCATTCAGGTTGAAGATGGTTATTCGAGCCTTCAAGTTTTCAGAGTAGTCATGGACTCTGAAGTACTTATTTTAACCAAGCATCCAAGCTCCTCCTCTTCTCCCTTCTTAATATCTCCATCAAAAGAGGGTGGTTTGGTTGTCTTGAACTCTTTAAGATCATGATTTTTGGAACGCTTTTGCTTCTTTCCTTTCCTTTGAGAATGTGAGCTAATTGTGCTACTAGAATATCCTTCGGAGTTGTCAGCTTCCTTTCCAGAGGACTCCGCCGATGAGTGTCCCTTGCCTCCAGGTTGGGCCTTCTTCAAGGTACTTCTCCTAGTATGGTCACTTATGGAGTCATGTTTTCGGATCTCAGGTGGACTTTGAATTCTCTTCTTATGTCGTCCATCCACATGACTAGTTGTGGGTTCATGCTGCAGCTACCTCTATATGTTAGATAAGATCTGCAACAAGACTACTTTAATTTATGTTTATTTTTCTTTCTCCTTTATCAATCTCTCGTTGCCAGGTTTGCAACTTTGTAATTCATCCCTGAGGCTCCTTACAGTTTCATCCATATCCATAGGGGTTTCCACCACCCTCCTTTCATCAGATTCTCCGTCTCTATTGTGGGATCCCTCCCCCACTTCATGACACATCACCATCCTTTATTCTTTAAGTTTTCCCGTGATTTACTGAATTCTCAAGTGCTGAAAAAAACACTTATTGTTAGTTAATGATTTATTAGTTTATGAATAACACATGGTTCAAATTTCTTACATGTACAGACACAATATAAAGTTTCATTCTTTTCCTGAATAAAATCTTTAGACGGACTCTTTAAGAAGGAGGCAATATAGGGCGTCACTCTTAAAATTATTCTAAATATGGTTTTTGAGTGACTCGTCCATGAGCCCAAGCAGGCCAAGTGTTGTAACCATGCTTTGATACCATTTTGTCACACAACCATGGTGGGGTGCAAAAATTTAGTTCTTCTTATAGGAATAATCCTCTCTCCACGGTCTCTAATTTGGAATGTCGGGGGACTAGCCCCATTTTTCTTTGACAACCATCGTATATGATCGCGGTTTATGACCAAACGCCAATCATGTGATTGCGGGTGCGTACAAGGGTGGTTTGAGTCCAACTTCTTTTCTCCCTGCAATTCACCATGAGCCACCACATATCCCTTTCTCAATACCGTGGTTCCGATTGTAGCCCACCCTCTAACTTTTAAAGTCCAAGCACTTTCTATCCCCACAATTCAATGTGACCTTTGATCTCACAATCTTGATGGTAGTTCTGAACTGACGATTCAGATCTGCCCATTTTTTTAAATCAACGGACATGATTTTGTTCGGGGCTTTTTCATTTGGAGTTTTCAAATATCAAACCTTTCTTTCTCTGCAATGGCTATCTCTCGGAGTGGAATATCTACTGACACTTGTCCCTCGCAAACGAACAGTTCATATGGACTCTGGCTCTCCGGGCTTCAAGATTTCTTGTTTAATACCTTCTCTTTTTTCTAGAGTGATTTCTCTCAGAGTGGCAAATCGTTTTCCATGCATCCTCTCCAAATAAACAACCCTGGTCCTCTTTTGGACTTTGGCACCTTCCAACCAAGACTAGATCAACAACCTTCAGCTCCCTTCTCGATCAACAGTCGATATTCTACTTCGGGACTTCGACGCTTTCACCCTCTACTTTCCCCGGAGTATTCCATAACCAGAGTTCTAGATCTAGTGGCATGCATCCACCTCAAATCGATGGCTCTCATATGCTTTGGGACTTCAGCCTTCGAAAATATCAAACCTCAAACTCTCCTCACTCCATTTCTTTCAGAACGTTCTATCCAAAGTTCACGATCTAATGACATATGCCCTCTGGATCTGATGGTCCAGATTTTCTTTAGGTCTTCAGGCTTCGAACCTTTCAATTCTCAAACTCTCCTTGCTCTGTTTATTTCAGAACCTTCAATCCAAATTTCGTGATCTGATGACATGTGCCCTATGGATCTTACAGTCCATATTTTCTTCGTGTCTTTGGGCTTTAGACCTTTCAATTCTCAAACTTCACTTTCCCTCGAAGTATGTGGATTTATGTCGTGTTTCCCCTTTGAATCAGATGGTCGAGAATTACTTCGGGTCTTTACACGAAGTCCACAAATTCACGCCACCTGTCCTTTGGATATGATGATTGGGATTCACTTAGGATATTTATCTGAAGTCCATAGATTCACGCTAACTGATCTCTGGATCTGACGATTGGGATTCACTTTGTCTCTCTAGGCTTCAAGAGTTTCAACTCTCAACTGAAATTCTCGAAGTGATTTCTCTGTAGTTATTGATTTGCTGACACGTGTCTCCTGGCGATCGATAGTCAGAATATACTTTGGCTATTTCACCTTCTCCTAGTCCATGAACTTCTGGAGTTGTGGATCTTGTGCCACTTGTCCTCCTTGACGATGGAAGGTCCAAAATTACTTTGGGACTTTGGAACTTTGGCAAGTTCACTCTCTTGCATGTGCAAAGCGCTAAGGCTCATGCACCTTGCTTTGATCAGATGGTGGTTGATCCTCTACGCAGTGATCCAATGGTTACTGTCACTCCTCCTCCTGAGCTTCCAAATTCCTATGACTTAGAAGATTTTTGTGGATGTTCAAAGGCCTCAACCTATGTTCCTCTTATGGGCCCAACTATCTTGGGTCTCACTTTTTCTCTTGAAAAGGTTATCTCTTATAATATTTCTGGTTATCTGAGATCGAAAATACCTAAGGACTCTGTTACTCCACAGATTTCCTAAGTGGATGACCATCCATCTCACAACTATTCAAGGTTTGGTGATCATGATCCATCCAATACCAAGGTGTCTGCTGATTGACAACTCATAGTAATTGTGGGGCCTCAACATGCATTCTCTTTATCAGAGAGCTCAACCTCCGCAATCTAGAAAGTACTCACCCATGTTGGTCTTAACCAGAGTGATTGATCTTCCAGCCCAACGAGATTAATGATGTTGGTGAATTGCGGGCCATGAACTAGCATGTTCCCTACTTTCCCCTTCGTGCTCCGCAATGATTCCCCACCCTCGATCTTTGTTCATAGATCGATGATCCATAGTGATTGTAGGGTTCAACCTTCGTAATCTGTGAACTGCTTGCTCGACTCTAGTATAATCGTACTCATTGATCTTCTATTCCCGACGAGATCAATGATGTGGGTTGATTGGGGGGCGTGAACTAGCATGTCCACTAATTTCACTTTCACACTCCACAATTATTCTCAACCATCGATTAAATCGAGCATTTGGTGTTTGATTCGTTAACCCCAGTGGGTGTTTGAGTCGATCTGACGACCAAGATGGTCTCTCCTCCCGTTAAATGCCTCACCTTCATCTCCACTGCCAAATCCTTAAGTCATCGGTGGTTCGAGTAACTTGACTATCGTTCAATTTAACATCTCAGAGCTTAGATCTCTAAAGGTTTCTAAACCTTCGTGATCTAACTCCTTTTTGAGTAGGGTTCCTAGACCCAGGTCACATAGACCTTCGGATCACTCTTGGTCTATAATCCTCACTCTTAGTCGGGTTTGTAGTTAATGAATTAGGCACGAGTTCAAAGTCTCTCATAATACTAATTTGAAGGAAACTCCCCCATAACTCGTAGAACTTTAAGATCTAAATCAGAGAAAGTTAAACTTGTGAGGTTACCAAAACGGTAGCTATGCCAAGAGGCTTGCTCTGACTCTGGAATGGTGATGTAATTCCTTGGGGAAAGCACCTCCGAGTGATTAAACTAATGCATATGGAAAAAAATCATGAGTATGGGTTCTCAATGGAACAAACACATACTCATAACTTAATCATTTAATACATAAACCATTTATATACATATAAATACTCACATGCATCCATTATTTCCAATTTAAAGAACTAGCCAAGAAAAACACTTATTAGAAACATAAAGCATGATGTGAATGCTAAAAGGGGTGCATGTTTCCACCCAACCATAGGCTCAGTCACTCTGAATGGCTTTATCACTGGCATCCCCCAAGCATAAACCACGATTCTTTGAGATTCAATCTCTTTCTTCTAGCTCAACAGAAGTTAGGGATGAAGGTTACTCTCCTTCTCTCAGCTCAGTCTCTGTTTTATGTCATCAGAACTCACTTTGATTTAGTATTTTTCTTCCTCATACCCGAGAACCTCCACTCTCATCTCTGCACTCTTCACAGGTCCCCCCCTTGCCCACCATGCTTCCTTTCTTTCCTTCCTTGAAAAGATTGTGTGTGGCTCAAATTCTGAGTTCATGGTTAGGTCTAGCAGCCTTACAGATGGGCGGTCTGGCCTATCCCTACATTAACTCTTGAGGAGGTATTTCCACCTACCAGCCTGACTGTAATTCATTCCTAGGTCAAAGGGTCATTCTGATCTTGAGTAATTAAAATATAGCATGGTACTGGTTCAGTGGAGGTTAATGCAACCATTCCTGGCCCCCTTCACCACCTTTCATTAGCATTCATGGTCTCTCTTAGCACATCCCATGTTCAACAGTCATGCAACGCATATCCATTTTCTATTAAAATAGCAAAATTTACATTCATCGACCTTTTATACAAAGGTCCAACAAATAAAACATTCACACTTTTGAGTTTTCCATAGTTCCCTGGCCACTATAGTTATATTTACAAATTGGGGTAAATAGGGTGTTACATGGAGCATCCTTCTGGTTGGAGTCAGAGAATTCGAAGTTGGTGCTTCCTTGAATGTAATTCTTTGACATATAAGAAAAATATTTAATGGTTTTCTCCCACATTGGGTTTCCACGTAAAATTTTGGTGTACTGTATATTGTGTGGATGTGTCTATTATTGTTCATTATCAATTGATGGATATTAATGTTTATGATGCAATAATATATTGATGATGAACTGATGAACATTGTTGAATAAGTTAAAATAACATACATTGTGGTTAAAAGGATTAATAAATGTTATATATTGTTCATTATCGATTCACCCCGCCTTTCAGTAATCCAACACAATTTTTACTTTTGACTAGCGCTCTTTTTCTTTTTCATTCAATTTTCTTTTTCTTACCATCCAAAAATCACTCCCCACTAAAAATTCATAAATCAGTACCTTTCGTTCTTTGATTGATAACTCACCTTCTAGATTTTTAGATCAATCTCTATTTCAAAATCGGTCTCTTTCCCTTCCTTCCTTTTCCAATCCTTTTCTTGACTTTGTGATTGATCCTTCCTATCACCTCTTCAATTTCCTTAGCAATTTCCTTTGGTTTGAAAATTTTAAATATTCCATGTCTTTGATTGAAATTTGAACACTCCTCCATGACTTTGAACTCTTGCCTCAAATTTAGATCATCCTAATTTGTAGATTGGCTCTGATTGTCAAAGTCGGACCTCATTTCATTTGTTTACCTCTTCCCTTATTCCTATTTGAAAATTATCCCCAATTTCCAAATCAGGTCCTTCCTCCTCAATCTTTTGTGTGGATGGGTCCCAATTTTGATATTGAACCCAATCTCCAAATCGGCCCCTCCTATCATTCTCTTCAAATACTTCAAATATTCACCCCTTCCTCCCCCTTTGTTTGAACTTCTTTTAACTTTACCCTTTGATTGAATGTTCGTTTACCTACTTACTGTCAAACTTGATTAAATCATGTTGAAACCTTTTCTTATCATGATTCTCAAATCAAAACCTCCCTTCTTACTTTCATAGTCCCTTGGCCCAATTTGGCGATTAAGGCCAATCATCAAACTGGGACAAGCTGACACAAGACTTGTAATTTGAATTATAGAAAGGTTCGATGGAACAATTTCTTTGATGTTAAATATAACCCATATGCTTTGTGCACTAATATAAAGCACCTCAAATGAATTCAAGTGGAATCAAATAGCTAAGAAAAATACCCAAACAGTTAAAAAAGGACTTCAAACTAACAAAAGAAATTAAAACTCCTAGGTGACACATAATTATAGGAGGTTCAAACTTACAAGAAAGAAAAAAAACCCCTAGGTGGAATGAACGGATTGCTAAATGGAGAATCTCATCTAACTTATTCATTTCAAAAGAATGGTCAATGTTGGAAAGTAAATGAGGAACCAAGGTATTGCCAAAAGAAAGCATATTTAGACTTAAAAAAAGAAAACAGATATATTGGAATGAAACATTCCTTAATTCTTAAATTTCAGATAGCGACATTCATCAAGGCTTATGTGGAATCGCACATAAAGAAGGTGGATCACGGTTGACATTAAAGGGTTGTTGATGGGCGAAATTGACCGTCCGTCAACTAGGAGAGTGGAATCGGTCTGGGGTTGTCTAATAACCCAATCCGTTTGGGATGAACCACCCTGACGGGTTTAGCGGCTCCGTTAGCCGATCTAAAGGTCCTAAAAAAACAAAAAAGGAAAACTACTCTAAACTAACTAATCTAACTAAAATAACTATTAAAACAAACTAAACTAATCTAACTAAAATAAATAAAACAAACTACTTAACTATTCTGACTATTCTATATATATATATATATACAATCTACTATCTAATACTATACTAACTCTAACTGATTAACTATCTAACTACTAACATAAATAAATCTTATTCACAAAATATACAATATTAACAATTTACAGATTTTAATAAAACCTGAAAAACTCATTTATATTCTGCCCTAAGATAGAGAAAGATATTTTTTTTGTTGATTTTGTAATTTGATGAACATAAATAAAACAAAACCTAACTAAACTAAACGACTAATATACTAATTCTAACTACAAATCTAACTAAATATATATCTAACTAAACTACTAATATTATTCTAACAAATTAAATAACAAACTGACCTGGAGAAACGCTCCAGGTTTGTCCTGTGTATGATGATTGTCTTAGCTGATCGGAGGGAGTAAACCTGCACTGAATTATCCAGGTGATCCTTGTAAATAGAAAGCTATAGTGCTCTTCCAATATAATTACAGAACAAACAAGACATAAAAATTACAACAATTTTATGATCTATAAATCTTCACAGTTAGATAAACCTGTATGCAAAGATCTATACTTAATGATTCAATTAACGAAGAAGAGAAATCTGTCATTCATTAACTGAAACAAAATAATTGTTGTTCGTTTTAAATAATTAAAGAGATCAGATTATGGATAACACATTAATTAAATCATATCATCCTACAATAGATTATGATAGCTAAAGTAGTCTATAATCAACTGCAAATTGATAAGCATAAACTTGAAACAAAAGATTGATATTATGAAAGCGAAAGCTGTAGCAAAACATCAATTCCTGTCTCAGTTTGAATTAGAAATCCATAGCCTGGTTCTCCCACAAGTGAGGATGATCCTTATTACACAAAATAATAAGTATTTAAAGACCTTCCACAGGGTAAAACATTTCTGTGGAAGTTATCAAAACTGTTTACATAAAATCTGGGAAGATATGCCAAGTCTGACTAAACTAGAAACCTAAAATAAAACTAAAACACACAAATATCCCCTAGACTATCCAGCATGTCCAATGCAATTCGGATGTACCTGAAAAGGGTAAAAAATGAACAAGTTAGGAGGATATTTTGTTAAAGAAAATGATAAAAATCTAATTCTATAGACTAGCTACAGAATCTTGCGATTCTGTAGCTGGTCTAAATAAGACATAGAATCAACATTAAAAACAATTCAAATCTTTAAAGAATCAAATTCAGTAACTAACAAATATCTAATGGCTATTTGAAAGACAAACGAATCAAAAATAACTAAAATCAAATGACTACAGAGATGCATATAATCTGTTTCGTTTGTTGCCACAAAGTCGAGTGAACACAATCGTAATGAACAGTAATGAAATCATTTCATATAAAATTGAAATCGATACAATTAAAAAAAATCATAGGCAATTGTTATGCTGCCTCATCAACATGAAACACGATCGAATCCAAACAAGATCATTTTCCAATCGACATAACTCTATTGACCTAACAAACGATCCATGTCATGAGCGAATTAAATCAAAACTGGCGCGTAAATGTTCACAAACGAGATCATAACAGGATCAATCAGTTGATAACAGGGTTCATAAGAGTTGTCCGATCGTTTGTTTTTGCAAATTGGGGCAGACAAAACCATTCACGAAATCATCACTTGAATTCATTTTGAAACGACTATTACCCGAATTTCCTCATACGAATTTGACAAATATAACATAAGTCGATCTGAGTTAACAAACTCGTTTGAAATTAAAATTAACAGAGATAGAATCAAATCTATTTTTGATACGAATACAACTCATAAAATCGATCATACTAACTGAAGATACACAACAATCCAATCAAGCGAGTCGAACAACTGGGGTTTAACATAGTCGTGATGAATCAAAAACCGTTCCATGATTCAGGCATAAATATCATTTGCACAGGCTTAAATGAGAATATTGTTTTCATGAAAAAATAGAGTCGTTCTTTCCCAATCAGAGTCAATCAGAGTTGTATTCCATATTTATAAGATTATAACAATTCAAACTCACGAAATCATTCAGCAATCACAACATACAAACTCACCATAACGAAATCAAATCAAAACATGATCGTACTCTAAATTTAGCATGATAACCTCCTGTTCAGATTAGATACTAACCAAATCCAAGTGAAAACAAACCATCGATTTCGTTAACTCAACATACAAACGAATCAAATCCGATGAAAACCTATTAGTGGCTAAACTGGGCATGAGCAAATCGTGTATCCAAATCAAAATTTCATTTAATTTTAGCAAAGTGGAAACAATGTACAGGATGAACGACATTATGACAGAGCCATTTCAAATGATAGACAGAGCTATTTGAAAACCAAACTCACATCATTATATTAATTCAAGGAATTCACAAAACGAAATCGATATCGAAATTCATACTTGAATGACGAGAATATGGCTTGATCATGACATTTTGGAGTTGACAACGACTGTAGCCGATTCAACATTTCTAAATACGATGGAACCAATGGTTCTCTTCTTCCTATCAACATCTCGAAGCTTGTCTCTTTGGCTGGTCAACACTGCAACTTGGTTTTCCAAGGCTTTGACTTTCGATTGAAGTAAGGGAACATCTATATAGTATCATTCCAACCACAGATCACATTGGTCACATGATGACTGTCCAGTCTTTGAAAATGTAGGTGAGGGTTTGGTTACATTGCCGAGGGTTTTATTAGTTAGTCCGATCCTTGGGTAACTTGGATTGTTCCTTAGGCAAGGGGGAAGATTTGAAACGAAGTCATAAGGTGGCTCGGAGCACAGACCCTGTGAGTAAGGGTTCTCACTAGCTAGGAAGCGTTCTATGTCAGAGTCTGAATCCTCACTAAGGACCATGGGCTTCTGCTCAACACCAGGCTTAGGCTTATTCCTAGCCATTCTCGAGATAAGCCGAGCATTCTTTTTTCCTTTTCCATCAACAGTAGGGTTACCCCTAACCTTTTTTCTCACGGGCTTTTTTATAGCCTCAGCCTTCTCAGTTATAATGTTGGGTAATTCAATATTAGGGTCGACCGAGGGTTTAGGAGAAGGCAGTAGGACATGGAAGGGCACGGGTGGCCCGACCTTAGCTTCATTAATCGTAGGCTTGTCAATCTGGACAGGGTCTGTATTATCAAAACCATTTCGAGTGGTGAAAGCTCACCATCTATCACTGTGGAGACTTAAGTGATGAACAATGATGATCCTAATTAGGCCATGGTGGAATAGGCTACTGTCATCCTTTTCTCTTTTAAACCTTTTTGACATTTTATATAGGCTACGCTGAAAGTAGAAAGGCATATTCAACGGATACCCTATAAAATTCATTAACAAACGCAGGTGGTAGAGAAAAACGAGTCCATATCGACCCTCACAGGTCACAAATTGTTTAACCACCATCAAAAGGTCATGCCATCGTGGTTTAAGCATGGAAATGGGCAGACCTCTGTCACAGAATGTGACCTTTCGCGAGACGAACACTAGTGGCCATGACACCTCTTCCACTTTTGAATTTTTAAACCAACGCTGGCCCATGGATGGTAACCCTGTAGCAGAGCTAATGAACTCTTCACTGATTTCCAACTAAACGTTACCCACCTTGGCTCTACAGCCATCAAAAGTCAGGGCAAACTATTGTGCAACAAATAAATTGAAACCCTCAAACCTCTGCATGAAGGTGAGCCAACCGCTATCCTCTAAGTCTTTCCAGGCATTGTGGAATAGTAGCAAGGCTTGGTTATCGTTCGACTCAATTCACACCACCGGTGCCATGGAGCCGAGCGCACTGTAAGTCCAGGGTTTGGATCATAGCACACACAGGAGCAGAGTGCACGAAAGGTTACCCGAGCTAGCAGAGGTGAAACAGGGATAAGGGCTAGGCATAAATGACATCGTGCGAAGGTGGTGGAGCTTATTTGTTGGCCATGCATAATAGTTATTGCCAAGGTACAACCGTTGGTGCTTATAGCTGTTCAATGCACTATAGTATAGTTCAACAATTATGTCACTTGCCCGACCAATGAAATCAATGGTGAGTGTATTAATCATTCGTGCAAGCAATGGTTATACCATAGTTTTAAAACCAAACACATGAATCGAAATCAATACCAAGTGTTTAACCATGTGACATGCATTGTAACGATTCATATCAAGAGTTTGACCAATGTGCCAATGCGTTTTGAACTAGGTGTCATATCAAATGAAACATATCAAGGTTTTAACCATAACACTTATATATTTTTATGAAACCAATGGTCAAGTAGATCAAATCAAAGAACATATAAATCCAACTGCCAATGAATCACAAACTTAATCACTCATGAAACGAAACTACATGATCAATCAGAGAATGTCAAATTAGTGCAGATCAAAAGGTCTTGCCAACTGTATAATGATAAGTAAAATGTAAGCGTAATAGGCATATCGACAAGAAGGATGACGACAATTCAATAATTATTTTAATACGACTTTGAAAGATCAAGTTTTCACACTTACAATCGTGAAAACAAATGAAAGGTAAATGCGCAAATGTCGCAAAAAATAAAAATGTCGTTTATTTGAGAATTGCGACGAAAAACTAATGTTTGCAAAACATTGGTGTAGGCAGCTTATAAAATAGTGGGAAAATGTGAATTGGCTGCCAACAATGGCGACACACTAGTAGAAGCAGTTATCTCTGCCAAAAGCACAAATTCAGATTAGGACAACAAAGATAATTCCAACTCAAAAGCAACAACCAGAAAATTGTATAAACATCATCATTAAACCAACTATTCCAACAGTGTTTTAAAAGATAAAAACTGATAAAAGTCTTAAGACCAGCAAGTCACGATATTAAAGATAAAATCTCCAATACTGTTGACAGAGCCACTGCTGCCAGCAGGTGTCCATAGCCTCGACAGGGTTTCCATTTAACCCACTCTGACATCTGTATCCTACCAAGAAGTTCTAGATCAGAATAAAGGACATTAAGAGGTTTCTTGTTTGCAAATTTTCATATACCCGACATTGCTTCGCTGCCAGCGGGCCTGTTCAGTACCCCAACGAAGTTGTCTTGGCGTCATGCATGCATATACCTACTGCCAATAGACCTGTTCAGCATCCCGGTGGGTTTACAAGCACTTCCCACAGCTCCTAATAATTTATTTTGTTTTGTTTTTCAAGGTATATAGTTGAGCAGGGTGACGCTGAAAATCATGATTTTTTAACATATTTTTTTTTAGACCTCATCAGAATTTTTTAGGACTGTCCTTTACTAAGATCCAGAGATGTTTCATTTACAAAAACAACTTCCTAAGGTAGGGAGACATCTTCCAATTCATTCCTTTAAGGAAAAGGGACAGCGTAAAAAGATAATAGATGATCATGACAAGCTTTACCTAGAGATCACAATCAGTCATCTTCTTTCAAACAACAGACTTTTTCCAACACAGATATAAATTTCAAAAATATACCATTGATGTTTGTACGAATTTTCTTAGCAGTTATTTCAGCGAAGGCATTTTCTATGGTCTTTGTCTAAATAGCTCAGTGTACAGGTATGTGTATCTCAAAAACACAAGCTGACAAATCTAAAGGGAAAAAAAAAACAAAAAAGCAAATAAAAGAAAAATATGTACATAATATACAAGGGTTTTTATCAAGAAAAATATATTTTCAGGGCTTAGCCATTCACCGGGTAGGTGTCAAGCTGACCCTCAAGATTTTGCAATCGAAAAGAACTGAGACCCAACTTTTCAGCAATTAAAAACGGTCCAAGCCATAAATTTTGAAATTTAGTGTGTTCTCCCTTTCCCTCATGCGGTTTGTCCCATTTCAAGACGAGGTCACCTACTTCAAAATTCCTATCAGAAGAAGAGTTAGAATCGAACCAGATTTTAACCAATTGTTGATGTTTATCTAACTTACGTTTATCTTGGGCTCTTACCTCTTATAGCTTCATCAAAGCGTTAATTTGGCTTTCCAAAGGGGGACAATCTTCCTCTTGGAATTTTGCGACAACTGTAGCGAAGGAAGAATAATGTGAGGTGGCATAATTGCTTCTCTTCCATAAACGAGAAAAAAGGGGGAGTTACCTATGGCATCTTTCGGTGTTACTCTATCATCCCACAACGCGTTTAGCAGTGCGTTGTGCCAATTTTTGTGATTTTCAACCACCGTTCTCTTGATAATTTTAATCAAGTTCTTGTTTGTCGATTCTGCCAGTCCATTGCCCTGGGGGTAATAACTAGCAGAATACTTCAGTTTAATTCCTTTTTCCAAAGCGAACTCACTCATTTCAAGAGAAGAAAAGTAAGAATCATTATCGAATACTAAACAATCAGAGATACCGAAACAAGTGATAATATTCGAATTTAAAAAGGCAATTACCTGACTGGTGTTGACAGTTCTTAACGCATTAGCTTTATACCATCGGGTAAAGTAATCTGTGGCTGTCACAATAAACTTGTGTTTTTGTGAAGACCGGGGGTTGATTGGACCTATGATGTCAAGGCCCCACTGCTGAAAAGGAGAATCTACTGAAACAGGCTGCAAAGGAAAGGCTGGTTTTTGTAACCACCCTGACGCTTTCTGACAAATGATACATTTACGACACAAGGCATGGGCGTCTCTAAAAAATTTGGGCCAGTAATAACTGGCTCTCAAAACCTTATGGGCGGTGGTGTCACCGCCAAAATGACCACCAGCTTCTCCTGCATGCAACTCTAGCAAGACTTTTTCTACTTCATCTTTTTCAAGACAGCGCACCAGTACGCCGTCAAAACTCTGACGAAACAGGATACCATTAACCAGATGAAAGGATGCATACTTTAATCTCAACGCTCTTCTTTTAGCGGGATCAAGGTGACTGGGTGCTGACCCATGTTCAAGACAAAATATTATATCGTCATACCAAGGACTGACAGAGTTTTGTGTGCAACAGATTATATTTTGATCGTGTTGTTCTAGGTTCGACGTATCGCTTTCTTCTTGTTGTCCGGCTGCTAAATTAGCAACTAACTTGCATAACCCTTGGCCTCTCACTATCTTAGCTAGGGTGATTTGTTGGCCCTCTTTTCACCTAGTTCCTTCTGCACTAACAGGTTCCTCACGGTTGGGTAGGGGACAATGACTTTCGTCCTTGACTTCAAAAGATAGGACCGGAAGTGCTTAACTGCTCTGAAAATAGCATAGGATTGCCGATCTACTGCTGGGTAATTAAGTTCAGCGCCGTTGAAAGAATATCTTATAAAGGAAATGGGTACTTCATTGCTTTTGGGATTCTTTTGGGTTAGGACGATAACATAGGAACGGTTAGAAGCAAAAGTATAGAGTGTAAAGTCTTGAGAAAAATCTGGGCTCATGAGAGACGGAGCGTCTATTATGGCCTTCTTTATTGCATTAAAATCTTGACTTTCAAGGGGTCCCCAGTGATATTGGGTGTCTTTCTTTATCAAATAATATAAAGGCCTGACCATTTCGGAGAAACTGGGGACGAATCTCCTCACGAAGTTAATCTGGCCTAAGAAAGACTGCATAGGTTTTTTGGATGTAGGAGGGGGAAGTTTCGCGATGAATTGAGTCCTATCGAGATCGATAATCATCCCTTCACTAGACATAATGAATCTTAAGAGTTTACCCTATTCTACTACAAAGATGGATTTTTTAGGATTCAGGGAGATGTCGTATTTACGACATCGTTGTAGAATGGTTCGTAAGTGAGCTAGATGATCGTTTTTATTTTTAGAAAATACGGTAACATCATCTAAGTAAACTACGATGGACTGATTGATTAAGACTCGAAAAGAAATGTCCATTTCTCTCTGAAAAGTGGCACCGGCATTAATCAATCCAAAGGGCATTTTACGATAAGCATAAGTGCCCCACGAAGTACGGAAGGTAGTTTTAAGTTGGTCTGGTGGAGACATCAGGACTTGATTGTACCCCGAGAAACCATCCAGTAAAGATAGCCTCTTGGAACCAGATACCTGTTGAAGGATCTATTCCATGGGTGGGACATGATAGTTGTCTTTGTCAGACACTCTATTAAGGTTTCGGAAATCGACGCAGAGTCGAATTTCCCCACTTTTCTTCCAAACTAGGACAAGGTTAGAAACCCATTGAGTGTGTCTAATAGGAAAAATTATCTTAGCATTTAGGATCTTATTCAATTCTTTTTGAACGGTCGGTTCGAGCTTGGGGTGCATTTTCCTTAGTTTTTTCTGAAAGGGTAAGGTTTGGGGCTTCATAGGAATGACATGTTGTATGATATTAGGGTCAAAAGTTTTAAGGTCATCATACGTCCATGCAAAGACATCTTTAAATTCTTTGAACAATTTAATAAATGCAACTTTTTCTTGTTGAGAACACCCCAACCCTAGATTAATGCACTGAGGATTTTCATTAGTTCCTAAGTTTACTTTTTCATAAGATAATGAGGAACTATTGGTTTTATAGTTGACCGTCTTTTTAAATTTATCTTGAAGATCATAAAACTTCTCTAATCTAACTACAGATTTAGGGATCGATTTTACCATATCTGATGAAGATTCAGGAGTTCTCGGATCTGGTATTACCATGAAATCGCTCAAATTGTCATCGTGTGTGTGTTCGTCTATCACCGCGCCTTGAAAGGTTTCTTCCATGTGCAGAAAGTTAATAATCTGCTGATCATTGTCAAAGACTCTCCAGCTCGTGATGTTGTCAGGAACAGATGGTTGGAACAACAGCTCGACGAAGAATGCATTTGGGGACAAGCCTTTTGCAGGAAGAAGTTTAGAAGCTACATTAGCTAATAAATCTGCTTCAGCATTATTTAATCTAGGAATGGAATTTATATTGAAAGCAACAAATTTATTCATTAAATTCCATACCTCAGACTGGTAGCTTTTAAGATGCGGAGACAGACAGTGGATAGAATCTCTTACCTGTCTTACCACTATTTCAGAGTCACCAAAGACGGTTAAATTTTGAATGTTCATATCCAAAGATTTTCTGAGGCCTTTCAGTAAAGCCTCATATTCTGCAGTATTATTAGTACATTCAAATTCCAATCTACATGCCATCAATGTTTTATTACCTGCCGGATCGATAATGACGCAGCCTGCTCCAGCTCCTTCTTTAGACTTTGACCCATCAAAATAAAGAGACCAAATTTTATTTCCATCGAGTACATGGGATCGTTGCGTAGAAGCTGTTGGTTGCACATATGCTACAATCTCAGACTGTTGTTCTGGATTGGTGATAGGTGAAGCCTCGGCCATGAAGTTTCCGAAGAAGGTGTCCATCCCTTGTACTTTGGGTGAATCAACAGAAGGTGTAAATGGTTCGTTGGGATCGTTTAAATCTGTGACTGTGAATTTAAGGTAGCGTTCACGATTCACCTTTATCTTGTTAGGCTTGTCGTTCTCTGGAAGCCATAGATGGGACCAATCTGTCGCGAAATAACCGTGTAGCTACTCCGACCAGTCCCTGCTTAAAAATAGACCATACACTTCTGGAATATCCACAACAATTATATCAATAACTTGATGAACCTTGGGGTTAGACGATAATCTAATAAGCACATTCTTTAGTTCGCCTATAACTTTAACATTTGTCTGATAAGGCTGTATGATTTTTAAAGTAGATGGTTCAACTTCTGCGTTAATCTTTTGACATACAGACCATGGCATCACATTGGATGATGCTCCTGAGTCTATCATACAATTGTGCACGTTTCTATTAAATATTTTGAAGGTTAACAAAAATGGAGGTACATTTTTGCAAGTGCTAAGAGTGGTAGCTTGTGGATTTTTACTCGCAGTTTCTAAAGCTACTTTATCTACATTATTTACATTATTTACATTACTTACAGGAAGGCTCCCTTTATCTTGAGGATTGGGATTATTTTTAGTGGAAGTCTTCTGGGTAACTTTATTCTGCACAACCTTGTTACCACTTGAATTACTATTTTTTCCATTCTCTAAGATATTTTGTAGCATTTTTTGTAGCAGAAATGGAAACTTCAATAACTCATAAACAAAAATGTTAGCTCTCAAATTTTTAAGATCTTCAACTACATCATAATCTAAATTGGGGTTCACATTACTCTGTTTAGTCTCAGCTGATTTAGATTGCTTTGGAGGCAAAGTCATAGTGTTTTCGAAAGAAGGTTTGTTTGTTGTCTTACTCCTGGTATTATAGGGATGTACTGTCTCGAAGTTAGCTTGAAAGATGCTATCCGAGAAGTGTCCAAAAATGTTTGGAGAAGACTCTTCTTCTTGAACTGTCTCTTGTTCAACTACCTCCTCGGGGATCTCAGGAGGCATCAAGTTATCTTGGGCTTCTAGAATTGTTTGAAGGGCGCATTGCAAGCTTTCTAGATTTAGGCCTTCGGTGGTTGGATTATGTCGGTTGGTAGGAAAAGGATTTCGAAATGGGGGTTTGTAAGGCCCTTTGCTCGAGGAAGCTTCTTCGGTCATCCTTTTTAAGCCTATAACTTGAGTTGACAGTTTTTGAACAAATTTAGTTAAGTTTTCTAAATCAGAGCTTTCAGGTTGTGTTTTACTTTGAGTGGGTATGGGGAGGATTTCGATCTTCCTTTTGAAAGAAGAACTAATCTCTATTTCGTTTCTAGTAGAGTCTTTAATACTAAGAATGTCTTTTTCAATCTGGCTAGCCTCCTCAAAGGCTTCTAACAACGTGGCTTTCTTAGATCGTTTAACCCAAATAGCTATACTTTGATGCAAAGCTTTAGTGTAGTATGCTATTATAAGACTCTCAGAAGGCATGGAATCCGTAGGGATTCGGTTTTTAAGTGTTAAGAATCTTTGATTAAAGTCTTTAACTTTTTCTTTTCGGTTCATTCTTAAGCTAGAAAGGTCCATGACTAGGACTTCCAGAGGTTTACCGTCTCCGAACTTTTCCAAAAAGCATGACTCAAACTTTTCCCAAGACACGATGGTATGGGGTTGTTGGGAAAAGTACCATGTGGATGCATTTCCCTCAAAAGTATAAGGGAAAAACCTACAGACAACGCCTTCATGCTCGACATTGCGGAGTCTTATGGCTAACATATACTTTTTAATGTGATCTCCAACGATCTGTTTCGAGTGAGGGTCAAACTTTGGAAGCCATTTCTCTGGGTGTTTAGGTAAAGGATGTTGAACTCCAGGTACAACTACGACATCCTGGTCAAGCTAGGGTCTAGCAGGGTTGTTGTAATTTTCCATTGGGGTAGCGGGTGTGGAAGGCTGAGAAGGGGAATTGCCTTCGTCAGAGGAATCTCCTCCAGAAGAGGAAGGGGATGATGGAGGTGGTGAAGGGGGTATCCCAGATCCTCCTGCAGCATGATTTAAGATTGGATCTGAAGGGTTCACAGTAAGGTCAGTGCCTCCTAATTGTTCTCGGATATCAAAGAAATCCATAGGTTGTCCCCACAGACGGTTAGGTTGCCTCAAACGGGCTAAGGCACTATCTGTTTTAATAAGAGATTGACGGACAATCTCTTGTATGTCACCACCTGTAGGATTAGGGGTTGCTGGCTCAACTGTGATCTGTGGATCGTCGGTTGAAGTAGTTGCTATTTGAAGGGGAATATTATTGTTTGAATGGATTCTAGTCATTATAGGTGAGCGATTAGGTGGTGGAGGAGTCTTGCGACCACCTCATGCCATTAATTAAATTCAGGCCTTCCTTCTAGCACCATTTGTTGGTGGGCGAAATTGATCGTCCATCAACTGGGAGAGTGGAACTGGTCCGGGGTTGTCTAAAAACCCAAGCCGTTTGGGATGAACCACCCTGACAGGTTTAGTGGCTCCGTTAGCCGATCTAAAGGTCCTAAAAAAACAAAAAAAGAAAACTACTCTAAACTAACTAATCTAACTAAAATAACTATTAAAACAAACTAAACTAATCTAACTAAAATAAAGAAAACAAACTACTTAACTAATCTGACTATTCTATATATATATATATACAATCTACTATCTAATACTATACTAACTCTAACTGATTAACTATCTAACTACTAACATAAATAAATCTTATTCACAAAATATACAATATTAACAATTTACAGATTTTAATAAAACCTGAAAAACTCATTTATATTCTGCCCTAAGATAGAGAAAGATATTTTTTTTGTTGATTTTGTAATTTGATGAACATAAATAAAACAAAACCTAACTAAACTAAACGACTAATATACTAATTCTAACTACAAATCTAACTAAATATATATCTAACTAAACTACTAATATTATTCTAACAAATTAAATAACAAACTGACCTGGAGAAACGCTCCAGGTTTGTCCTGTGTATGATGATTGTCTTAGCTGATCGGAGGGAGTAAACCTGCACTGAATTATCCAGGTGATCCTTGTAAATAGAAAGCTATAGTGCTCTTCCAATATAATTACAGAACAAACAAGACATAAAAATTACAACAATTTTATGATCTATAAATCTTCACAGTTAGATAAACCTGTATGCAAAGATCTATACTTAATGATTCAATTAACGAAGAAGAGAAATCTGTCATTCATTAACTGAAACAAAATAATTGTTGTTCGTTTTAAATAAT
>JZKD02S0233682.1:490528-528449 GCA_000966675.3 Picea glauca
TATACATCGGATGACGAGGTGGCGTGGATTTCAAACCTCTAAGAACACGAGTCATTGCAACTATTGCGGTAAAGCTCTCACTTGGCTATTAAATTATTATTTATTATAAGTAAATTAATTTTGGTACTGGTTGTTTAATTGTTTTATGAAATTATTTTTTTTAGAATTTGATTAAAAAAATTATAAAAAAAAATTATTTTTTATTGTTTAAAATCCATTTTTTAATATATAAATGAATTCAGCATATCACTTCAGTTCAGTTGGTCTTGATTCTAATTCTATTATAACAGGCAATGTCGGCTAGTAAATATCACTGTCAATTTATCAGCTCCATAATGTGAAATTGACATGAGTTCTATTAAGATAATAACAGTTTGATTCTACGGCTGCAACACCATTAAAGCATTATCTTGTATATCCTGGTGAAGTTTAATAATCAGTGGCATACCATAGAGAATACATACGCACATTTTGTGGTTCTGGTTCTCCAAAAATCGCTGTCACCTCCAAACAATTTTCAAAATATCAATATCATCGTAGCTTAATTTCTGGCGTACCATAACGAATATAAGCGCATATTAAACACACATTTTATGTGGCAGCATTACGTACCTCCTCGTCGGATAATGGCTCGAAATAATATTCAAATAATTGATATCATCGTATCGTAATGTTGCGATAACATTTCGAATGAGCATCAATACAATCCACCATATCGAATTAGTGTGAATGCTCCCCTATATTCGTCAAACTCTAGAACTTAGCAAACGCTTGGATTCCGGTATCTCTATTCTGCGCTGCGATCATTTTCTAATTCAAATAAGAAATCCGATGTTTATATGGATTTGTTTTAGGCTTAGTTTAAACGTTTGACATTTTTGTATTTTTATTTGTATATTATTAGAGTAATTTTGATTGAAATTAGACTAAAATTTTTAAAACTTTAAATTTAAGTGATTAAGTTGTATAATTTAAGTATTTTAAAGTTTTTTTTAGAGAGTGTTGAATTTATTTATACATTCAAAAATATAATTTAAATAACAAAAAATAAAAATTTTATAAAAATTATTCACTGGATCTTTTTATTGGAATCAATGGATTAATCAACCTTTTAATCATAAATTTCAATTTTCTAATTAATGAATAAGATTTTGGTAAACTAACCTCCGCTCATTTATAAAGAAGTACATTTATGTGATTACTTTTTCACATTTATTAAATAAGATTAAAAAATTACTTGAATTCAATGATTAAGAATTGATTATACTTAAAGCAATGTTGTTAGATTTACAGATGTGAGGATGTAGAAAATTGGCGTAGGTTGTGGTATGCTGCTTCCTCTACCCCGATATGTTGCTTCCTCTATCCACGATTCTACACGTGTTAAGCTTGTTTTTGTTGTGCAATGCACAAAACCTAGGTCGGACTAGTTAAATGGAACGACAAGAAGCCCACGATTATATAGCACAAAGTATATTAATAAATAGTAAATAATAAACTGTATCACTTGAAGTTTTTGGAGTGAGAAATAATGAAGGTTTTGCGTGAAAAATGTGGCAGGTAATATTGTGGATGTGCCAAATAATTCACCGGTATGCCCAATTCAAGTGCGTTTTAGCACGGTTTCAGAAACATCCATGTACTTTCAGAGTATTAGGTTATGACCATTGTACGGTGGTCAGCCTCTGTTTGCCATGCAAATGGTGTCTTTTACTTATGCCAACTTTCCCATGTCGCTGAAGTATTGAGACAAACAACGCAAATAGCTAGCATGCATCTATATGTTTATTTTGGGGTGTTATTCACAGACAAGAACTTCAGATAAATTTTTTCAAACTTCTAGAGTTGGTCTTCGTATAGTAGGATTGATGTTATGCTTCAACCAATTTTTTTAACAAACTGAACTATATTTTGAACGAAAAAAAATGAAATATTCATTACACACCATCGATTACTACCTTAATTCATAATTCATAACAGGCTCTTTAAAACAAAAAAATAAACTAATTGCTTTAAAATTTTGACATTTCATGAATACTTTGCCCCTGTAAAATTCTCTATTAACCTATAACGTATGTAAATTGTTTGAATATTGAAGGTTGCTTTTGTTATTTGAAAGGCGTCGGCCCAATATAATATATAAATTTAGTAGAGTTATTATTTTTAGTATTGTCAATTTCATTATTAACAAAATGGTATATCGTTTTCTTTAAAATATTCACAGATTTAATTAAGCACACTTGTCTTACAAGTGTCATCTTCTTTCACTATAACTTGGGTATAATCTTAACTATTTTTAAAATAATTTTTTTAAATTTATTAGTCTTTCACTATAACTGGGGTATAACCTAATTTCAAGTTTCACTTTGTGAAGATCTTAGCTTACAAGCTAACTATTTTTAAAATTTATTATTGTTTTGCCAAAGTCATTATAAAAATTAAAAAAAAACTTTAGAAATAAATAATACAATCTATGAAAATCATTATTAAAAAAAAAAAATTAAAATCAATAATAATTTTAAAATTTATTATTGTTTTGTCAAAATCATTATAAAAATTATAAAAAAATCTTAAAAAAAATTAATATTAAAAAAAATTAAAATTAAAATCAATAATAATTTTAAAATAATATTTTAAAATTTATTATTGTTTTGTCAAAATTATTATAAAAATTAAAAAAAAATCTTTAAAAATAAATAATACAATGAAAATCATTATATAAATTACACAAAGTTTTAGAAATCAATAATAAAAGCAATTTTTTTAAAAATCAATAATAAAAGCATTCAAACAAATATGTAGGGATTACTACTCTCCCACCTACTTTGCAAGCTAACAAGAGAAATGAAATAAGACTATGGAGCAATAAGACTTTCTTGCAAGAAGAAAAATGGAGATTATGTTACTCATAATTATTATGGGCCAAGATGCTTACAATGGAATATAGATAAATTTAGTTAAGTATATTTGGGAGGGAGTGAACTATTTTTAAAATAATGGTTTTAAATTTATCATTGTTTTGCTAAAATCTATAAAATTCATTATAGAAATTATAGAAAATAATCTTTGAAAATAAATAATAAAATTTATGAAAATCATTAGAAAAATTGGAAAAAACCTTTAAAAATCAATAATAAAATCATTCAAAGAAAACCTTTGAAAATCAATAATAAAATCATTCAAAAAAATATGTAGTGATAAGGACTCTCCCACCTACTATAAGGGTATGAGGATGGAGCAATAATATAAGGGTATGAGGATGGAGCAATAATATATTAAAGGCTAGCTATTGGGCAATAAGAGAAATGTAGTATGATCACAAAGCAATAAGATTTTGAAGGCAAGTTAAGTGACAATAATTAAAATGCGCTTATAACAAGGAGACTTTGAAGGCAAGTTAAGGAAAAATATAGTTATGATAATGTTGGCTTTGAGACATATGAATATTCTATGGTTGCAATCTCCCTTATTAATAATTTAGCATGTTACACACAAATATTATTGGTCAAGATGCATATTAAGTGGGAATGAGTTTGAGGTTTTTATTTTTTAATTCTATAATAATATGAAATTTTGATTATGTCACTCATAATTATTATGGGTGAAGATGCATACAATGAGATTGAGGATTATTTTTTTTTAATTCTATACTAATATGAAATTTTGATTTATGTGCATTTAATCATGGTTTACATTATCTCTATATATTAAAGGGAAAATAAATGCAGTTATAAGATAGAAATGAAGTTATAACAATGAGACTTTGAGAAATGTAGTTATGATAATGTTGGCTTTTGGGACTTATTGAGATCTATTGTTAGAAGCTCCATTATTAATAATTTTTTATGTCATTCACAATTATTATTGGTGAATATGCATATTAAATGAGAATGAGTTTGAGATTTATTTTTTTTAAACTTTATAATAATATGAAATTCATATTAATATGATATTTTTTCTATTAATTAATTAACATCGAAATGTGTCGAACAAAGTAACTTTGCAATCTACCAAACATAGTAATGTGGCAATGTGATGAACATATACAGACGTCACATTGTGATGAACATAAAGAGACGTTGCATTTCGATGAACATAGCAATATCATCGTAATCTGATGAGCATAACCCTCTCATCACAAACATAGTAATGTCGCAATGTGAAAAACATATACAGATGCCACAATGTGATGGACCTAGCCCTTTAGTCACAATGTGATGGACCTAGCCCTTTAGTCACAATGTGATGAACATAAATGGATGTCGTAATGTAATGAAAATAGTAACGTTGAAATGTGACGAACACATATGGACGTCAAAATGTGATGATTATAACCTTGTCGTTGCAACGTGATGAACATATCCCTGTCATCACAATGTGACGAACATAACCCTGTCATCGCAAACATAGTAATGCTATAATGTGACAAACGTATATAGATGTTGCAATGTGATGGACGTATCGCTTGCATCGCAATGTGACAAAAAAAAGAATGTCATAATGTGACGAGCATAGTAACGTCAAAATGTGATGGACATATCACTTTCATCGCAATGTGATGAAAAAAATGATGTCATAATGTGAAAAACATAGTAATGTCAAAATGTGATGAAAATATCTTGACGTTGCAATGTGATGAACATTGCCTTGTTGTCATAATTTGATGAAGATATCCATGTCATTGCAATGTGACGAACATATACATGTCATTGCAAACATAGTAATGTCGCAATGTGACAAACATATACACACATCGCAATGTAATGAACATAGTCATGTCGTCGCAATGGGATGAACATAAATGGATATCAAAATGTGTCTAATGTAGTAATGCTGAAATGTGATGAACATATACTCACATTGCAATGTGATGAACCTAACCTTATTGTTGCAATTTGATGAAGATAGTCCTGCCATGGAAATGTGTTGAACATATTTGTGTCATCGCAAACATAGTAATGTCACAATTTGACAAACATATACAGATGTCACAATGTCATGAACATAGGCCTTTCATCGCAGTGTGACGAACAAAAATGGATGTCATAATGTGGCAAACATAGTAACGTCAAAATGTGACAAACATATACCGACGTTGCAATGTGAAGAACATAGCCTTGTCATCACAATGTGATGTACCTAGCCTCGTCATTGCGCAATGTACCAAACATTTTTAAATGTCGCAATGTGACAAATATAATGTCTTGTCACAATGTAATGTGCATAATAGATTGTCGCAATCTGATAAGCATAACCCTACATTGCAATGAAATGAAAATTTTCTGATGTCTCAATGTGATGAACATAACCCACTTTGATATGTGACGTTCATGCTCATACCTCATTATGTTACAAAACTCTTTCCTTTGTCACAATGTGAGGAACTTTCTAACATCGCAATGATATGCACATAGAATCCTCATCACTATATGACGAACCATAGCACCACGGTGTCATATACATGCATATCCTCACGTCACAATGTGACAAACATTACCAAACGTCGCAATGTGACGAACATAAATGTCGCAATGTGACAAGCATAGCTCAACATCGCAATGATAGACATACCCCAATCTTACCTTCATACAATAAGTAATACATTAATGTTTTAATACTTTAATTTATAAATTACATTATTTTTTCAATTATTTAATACATTTAATACTTGTATTTATTATTTTATACATTAATTTATATATCATTAATGTATTATTTAATTAATACATTAATACTTTAATATATTATTCTATCAATATGTATTATTCTATCAATGTATTATTTTATTAATTAATAAAATATACCTGCCAATATCTGATATACTATTAGACATATTAATTTTATAAGGTACACATAAAATTAATGAGTGGCAATATAGAATAGAAGGTATCCGATGTACTTTAATAGAGAAATAGTTAGAGAATAATATAGAATCGAAGGTATCCGATGTACTTTTTTCCACGGTGGAAGATTCCGCGTTGGAAACCACTCCAGATACTTCCCCACATAGTGGCTGGTATGGGAGTGATAAAGCTTCTCAGCCCCAAGGGACACAGGTTTCGAACTCGTGACCTCTCCCCAAACTGGAAGAGTGTGCGCACGTCTTAACCAATGTATCCGATGTACTTTAATAGAGAAATAGTTAGAAAATAATATAGAATAGAAGGTATCCGATGTACTTTAATAGAGAAATAGTTAGAGAATAGTATTACATTAGATAATTTAATATAATTGTATTCTCTAACTATTATATTTAGAATATTAAAGTATTCTCTATAAAATAGTATAGAATTAATTAAGCTAATATCTTATTAAAGTATTCTCTAATATTTAAAATAGTATTCTATTAACAATATTCTACTAATATTCTAGAGAATACTAATCTTATACAGTCAGTATATAAGGTATTAGTATAAGCTATCTTAATTAAAGTGTTCTATTCTATAAGACAATATTTTAATATTGTATTAATAAAATATAATATTATAAACTAATATACTATTCTATCATATTAATATTCTATATTTTAAACTAGAATTCTAAAATATTTTATATTTTATATTAATTCTAAAATATTTTATACTATTCTAACGGTACTAACGGTATAATATTCTATTCTATTAGAGTATAATATTGGTATATTCTATATATTCTATAAAGTATTCTAAAATTTTATTATATTCTAGAGAATAGCAAACTCTAACAGTATAATATTTTAAGAATAGCATTCTCGTAGATACTATTTTGGCTTATTGTTAGGCTTATTAATCTTTCTTAATTAAACCTTTATATATACTTTAATAAGTCGAAGCCTCACTACATAGGATACCTTATAATCGAGAATTAATGTTCTATTAATGTAATATATTATTAATATTATTTAAGTTAATGTATTATTATTTTATTGATGTATTGATTTTTTAATGTATAAATTAATAATGATAATAATAATATATTTTTAAGGTCACGGCCAAGCCAGCACATCAAATTGGTGTATGAGACCCCCTTGTTTGTGGGATAACAGACCTCCCTCCGTCCAACGATTTGACTGGTAAAGCCTACGAAGATATACATACCCTACCCCCCCTGGATTTGAACCTGTGACCTCTTAAGAGGAAACATATATTCGAGAGTGGATAGGGTATATATACTTCTATAGACTTTATCAATTGAATAGCTAGGTCACATACACCAATTTAATGTCTAGCTTGACCGTGACCTTAAAAATAAATTATTATTATTATTATAATATCAATTAATTAATACTTTGTACATTATACATTAATGTTAATTAATACTTTCTTTTATACAATACATTATTAATACTTTATTATGTATTACTACTTTATTAATGTATTATTTTAATGATATATTAATATTTTATTAATGTATTATTTTTATGGTATATTAATACTTTAATAATACATTTAGGATTTTATATTCATGTAGATAATATTTTCTTTTATACAATACATTATTAATACTTTGTTATGTATTACTACATTATTAATGTATTATTTTAATGGTATATTAATATTTTATTAATATATTATTTTTATGGTATATTAATACTTTAATAATACATTTAAGATTTTATATTCATGTAGATAATGTATTAATATATTACTTTAATGTATTAATAATTTTTATACAATACATTATTAATATTTTGTTATGTATTATTACTTTATTAATGTATTATTTTTATGGTATATTAATATTTTATTAATGTATTATTTTTATGGTATATTAATATTTTATTAATGTATTATTTTTATGGTATATTAATACTTTAATAATGTATTTAGGATTTTATATTCATGTAGATAATATATTAATATATTACTTTAATGTATTAATACATTATTACTTTAAAGTTTTAATACATTATTAATGTATTAATATGTTATACTTATATATTAATATATTAATAGTTTAATTTATACATTACATTATATATTAATTAATGTCAATTAATACTTTTATTTATACATTTTTATTATATATTATGTAATACATTACATTAACATATTAATAGATTATTAATTTATAAACATTAATATAATATATTTATGTATTATTTTAATATAATATTATTAATATTATATATTATTGAATAAATGTAATATTTAATTAATACATTGATTATGTTTTAATATATTAATGGTAGTCTGGAGGACATGGTATTCGTCAATTGGCAACAACCACTTTATAAAAGTGGTTGATATAAACAAATCTAGGTTATTAGTTTGAAAAGGTGAAAAGTGACCCCGATCAACCTATATCAACCACTTTTATAAAATGGTTGTTGCTAATTACCGTCATTCCACAAAATATTAAAAAAATCAAATAAATTACCCTAAATTCCACTAAAAAGTAAATAAAACTTTAAAAAAAAAAAAACAAGTTTGTACTCTCTTTTCTTATCCAATAAGAATTCAGTACTTGTTAACGAAGGGTTAGTGAAATTAGATGGAACTTTAACCAAAAGAAAAACAAGATTGGACTCTCTTTTCTTATCCGATAAAAATCTAGTACTTGTTAACAAAGGGTCACTGAAACTAGATGGAAGTTTAAACAAAAGAAAAACAAGATTGGACTATCTTTTCTTATCCAATAAAAATCCAGTACTTGTTAGAGGTTACAAAGGGTCACGAGGTTGACGGAAGAGTTTCCACCCATTGAGAGGATCAATAGAAGGGGTTCCATGGCGATTGAATGGTGAGAAGATCCCAGTGCTTATATGGTTGTAACCATGTCAATTATATGGTTGCAACTTGTCATATTCTTATCTAAATTGCTTCAACGTACTTTATCCATACCCTTGGAACTATGTAATTTATCGTTCGAACCATGTAAATTATATCGAGCTTAGTTTCAAGATATCTTACATGCTTGTAACCTACCTTCTTATTGTTGTTATATGTAGTGCAGGTTAGAATCAAGACACGTTGAGATTCAACAAGAAGATTCAACATCTACTTTTGGGTGCATGTCTATTTTTATTATCCCTGGGCATTAAACTGTAATCTATTCTCAATGTGGACTTGAAATAGTTAACTGAAGTAGCAAATAAGTTAACTAAATGCATTTCGAGTTAGAGGTTGGTTGGTGGGACATGTAGAGTAATTCTAGTTGTAACAAAGTTCCAAGTTCAGTGGTGCATGAGTTGGTGCAAGTTAAGTAAGTTAAACTCAGTTGTACTAGTTGTAACTGAAGATACACTAGTGAGAGATTCAGTGAATTAAATATTCACAATTAGTAATCTCACATGCAACTGAAGATTTACTATTATTAGTTGCATGCATGTCAGATCCAATAGAGACCCAGTTGAGTTCTAGGTTAAAGGGAATTTGACTATTAGTTGTGAAATTATCTACTTGCACACATGCAGGCAAACACACATTGGATGTGCCCATGATACTTGCACAGTCAAGGCAGGCAAGATTGCATTCATTTTAGGCATTGCATTCAGCAGGGATTGCGTAGTGAAGGCAGACTGTCTAGAGATAGTAAATTGGCTAAGGGATTTGCCAATTTTCGTATGATAGTATGAGACAATTAGTGTATGTACTGAGGGCTCTTGTGAGAAGAGTTTTGTATGTAATTGTTTCGTGATCCATGATATAATATACAATAGAAGATAATGGGGTTTTTAGCTGTAAGCTTTCCCTGGGAAATTATCTGTGTAGTGTGTGATTGATCTTTCTTCATGCTTATGTGATTGGCAATTGTGTTTTTTAATTCTGCAAAGATCTGTAGAAGCGATTCAGTATTTAACTTTAGAACATTGTTAGATCAGGTGAATCCAAGATATACATACATATTGTATAATTTTTACATGGTATCAGAGAACCAGGAATCACAAGAGTAAAGAAGAAATTGAGTTTGTGTTGAACAATATTCAAATTTGTAGGTACTTTCTTTGGAGATGTAAGTGGATCAAGATGTCATTCAATGGATTAAGAGTCGAGTATGCACTTGATGGAAACTCGAATTATATTGAATGGAAAGACAAGATGGAGGCATTGTTGGAGGATAACAGGTTGAAGGAATTCATCGACAGTGACATTCCCAAGCTAGCGGCAACAAACGCCCAAAATCTTGAGGCATGGAAGAAGAAGGTTGCGAAGGCGAGGGGGATCTTATTGGAGGGAGTATGAGACCATATTGTCCCAAGTATCCATGGAAAGGTGACTCCAATTGCAATGTTGAAGGCCTTGACGGATCTGTTTCAAAACAGTAGTGACCACAAAAAATTGGCACTCAAAGATAAGCTCAAGAAAATCAAAATAGAGAAAGGAGACACAATTCCAAAATACTTAACCAAGTTCATCCAATGTTGTGATGAGCTTGGGAGTGTAGGGGTTACTGTAAGTTATGATGAATTGGTGGACCTAGCCCTTCTAGGCCTCCCTAAGAGCTGACATAGTTACCAGGACTTTGTGAATGGGAGGGAGAAGTTACTAGATTGGGAGCGACTTTGGTCGGATTTGGCACAAGAAGAGTTTAGGTGAAATAATAGGGATGGAACCTCATCCAAGACAGATGATGAGGAAAATTGCGCTTTGGCTGGTAAGGCAAATAAGGAGAAGGGAAAGAAGTCCTATTCTAAATTTGAGAACGACAAAGAAGACAAGACTCATGACATGTCTAAAGTGAAAAGTTTTCATTGTCACGAACATGGACACTATGTCACAAATTGTCCACACAAGAAGAAGAACAACAAGAAGGCTCCAAGAGCTGCAGTGGATGAGGCTTTGGTCACATAGTTCGAGTTGGACTTCTCACTCATCCCATGCATGGTGTCGAATGTGATGGTATCAGTGTGGTACTTGGATAGTGGAGCATCTTTCCACATGAAGGGAGACAAAGAACTTTTCAATAGATTTTAGGAGAAGGATATTTAGATGCACATTGAAATGGGTGATGACGGGAGGTATAGCACTACAGCGATTGGTACAGTTACCTTCCAGCGACAATTAGGTAAAGCCTTTTCATTAAAATATGTCATGCATGTACCAGGCTTGAAAAATAATTTAGTCAGTTTCTATGTTGGAAGATCACGGAAATGATGTGGTTTTCAGTGAAGGAAAGGATTTCCTTTGTTATAAAGCCATAGGAAAAACAAAGAAGATTGGGGTTCATGTGAAGAACCTCTACAAACTTGATGTAGATGGTAGCGCAACATTGATGGGTAAAGCAGACAGTGTGGTGAGCTGGGATGAAGGTGAGTTATGGCACATGAGATTGGGCAATCTACACCATGATGCTTTGAAGATCATGCAACAGATTTCTACAGGTCTTCCAAAGGATACTCTTGCGCAGATAGACACATGCAAGGGACGTACCATGGGTAAGTATACAAAGGCCACTTTTCATGAGAAGGAGAACCGAGCAACGAAAATCCTTGAGAGAGTTCACTCAGACGTGTGTGGACCATTCTCAACAGCTTCCACTGAAAAACACATATATTATGTGATTTTTGTTGATGATTTTTCTAGAAAGTGTTGGATGTACTTCATGCAGAAGAAAGATCAGATGTTCTCAGAGTTTTGTGAGTTCAAATCACTGGTAGAGAAAGATACAGGGAAGAAGGTGAAGGCTCTAAGGAGTGACAATGGTGGTGAGTACTTCTCTAATGAATTCAATAACTTCTATGTCAAAGAAGGAATTCAAAGAGATTTGATTGCACCTCATAACCCACAACAAAATGGGGTCGCATAAACAAAGAACAGAACAATTGTCGGAGCAACATGAGCTATGTTACATGATCAAGGCCTACCGTTGCATCTGTGGGAAGAGGCATGCAACACAATGGTATTTGTGCAAAACCATAGTCCTCATTGGATACTTGGCATGAGTACACCAGAGGAGGCTTTTATTGGTAAGAAACCTGATGTTTCATATTTTAAATTTTTTGGCTCATCTGTCTATTGCCATGTGACCAAAGATGACAGGAAGAATATAGAACCAACTGCAGAGATTGGGATATTTGTGGGGTACACTAATACTCCTCACAACTATCGGGTGTATTTACCAGCTAACAGGATGACAGTTGTTAGAAGGGATGTTAAATTTGATGAGGAGAAAGTCATTTGATTGTCCCTTGAGAGGTAGCTTGATTTTCATGAATATAAGGAACTCTTAGTTACAAAGGATGAGCCTCAAGATGTGGAGCAGTCACATGCAAAGGATCATGGAACCACTCATGCAGATTCATCCACTAGAGATGGTAGGAAGCGCACCAGAGAAGTTGACAGATTGAAGCTAGATGCATCAAAACATGTAGGAGCACCTACATCATAGCGTAGGCAGAGACAGTTCCTAAGAAAGTATAATGAATACATGTCTCTTATAAGCGAGTGTATTGTGATAGAACCATCTTCCTTTGAGGAACCAGTGCAACAATCAACATGGGTTGATGCCATGATTGAGGAGTATGAATCCATCATCAAGAACAATGCATGGGAAGTTGTCCCAAGACCATTCAACAAGTTAGTGGTTGGATCCAGATGGATCTATAAGGTGAAGAAAGCAACAGATGGGAGTGTGGAGAAATACAAGGCTAGATTTGTGGTCTCGGGGTTCTCACAGGTGGAGGGGATTGACTATGAGGAGACTTTTGCACCAATTGCAAGGTAATCATCGATTAGATCTATATTTGCACTCTCAGTGCAGATGGGGTGGAAGATACATCAAATGGGTGTAAAGATAACTTTTCTCAATGGAGTTATTGAGGAAGAAGTGTACATTGAGCATTCAGAAGGTTTTGAGACCTTTGATAGGGAGTCACATATGTGCAGACTCAAGAGAGAACTGTATGGGTTAAAGCAAGCACCTCATGCCTGGTACACCAGGATCGACAACTATTTCACCGGGTTGGACTTCATAAAGAGTGAAGCGGATGCGAACCTATACCAGGTTGTGGTTGATGGTGAGATTTTGATTATTGTACTTTATGTTGATGATCTTATTCTGACAGGTGATGAGAAGCTCATAACTTCTTGCAAAGAGGATCTTGCAAGAGAATTTGATATGAAGGATATGGGGCTCTTGCATTATTTCCTTGGCTTGGAAATATGGAAAAGAGATGGGGAGATATTTGTATCTCAAGGAAAGTATGCCAGAGATATTTTGAGGAAGTTCCACATGGAGAGCAGCAAACCCATGGAGACTCCTCTTGCAGGAAACTGGAGGAAGGAGGATGTTACTTCAGGAGAGGTAGTTTATGCTATTGTTTACAAGAAATTGGTGGGTTCACTCATGTACTTGGTGAACACAAGACCAGACATAAGCTACGCGATTAACCAACTTAGTCAAGCTATGGTTAAGCCTACCAAGATCTTTTGGAAGGCGGGGAAGCATGTCTTGAGATATCTCAGGGGCACTACAGAGTATGGATTATGGTACAAATGGACAGAGGGAGTGAAGATTCAAGGATTCATATATGTTGATTGGGTAGGTAGTCCATCATACAGGAAGAGAACATCAGGAGACATATTCATCATAGGATCAACAACAGTTTCTTGGTACAATAGGAAGAAGAGATTAGTTGCACTCAACTCACCCGAGACAGAGTACATGGAAGCGATTCATGTTGCATGTGAGGCCATATGGATGAGGAAGATACTTGTTGGTTTGTTTGGTCATCAAATGGATTCGATGGTGATAAATTGTGATAACCAGAGTTGCATAAAACTCTCGCTTAGTCCAATATTCCATGACAAGTCCAAGAATATTGATATCTGATACCACCATCTCAGATATTCTGTGCAGAGGAGGATCATGTTGCTTCAGTACATTCCCACGGAATATCGGGATGCATATATTATGACGAAGGCGCACACCAGGAGAAAATTTGAATACCATAGAGACAGGATTGGGGTGAAGGATAATCCCTTTCTTGTTGAGAGGGAGCGTTGAGATTCAACAAGAAGATTTAGCACCCACTTTTGGGTGCATGTCTATTTTTATTATCCCTTAATTTAGATGGATATTAAACTATAATATATTCTCAATGTGCACTTGAAATAGTTAACTGAAGTGAAAAATCGGTTAGCTAAGTGAATTCCGAGTTAGAGGTTGGTTGGTGGGACATGCAGAGTAATTATAGTTGTAACAAAGTTCGAAGTGCAATGGTGCATGAGTTGGTGCAAGTTAAGTGAGTTAAACTCAATTGTGCTAGTTGTAACTGAAGATACACTAATGAGAGATTCAGTGAATTAAATATTATTTAATTCACAATTAGTCATCTCACATGAAAATGAGGATTTACTATTATTAGCTGCATGCATGTCATATCCAGTGGAGACCTAGTGGAGTTCTAGGTGAAAGGGAGGTAGATGATCAATTGTGATATTATTCGCTTGCACACATGCAGGAAAACACACATTGGATGTGCCCATGATACTTTCATACTCAAGGCAGGAAAGATTGCATTCATTTCAGGAATTACATTCAACAGGGATTGCGTAGTGCAGGCAGGTTGTCTGGAGACAGTAAATTGGCTAAGGGATTTGCCAATTTTCGTAAGATAGTGTGAGACAATTAGCGTATGTACCGAGGGATATTGTGAGAAGAGTTTTTTATGTAATTGTTTCATGATCCATGATATAATATACAATAGAAGATAGTGGGTTTTTTAGCTGTAAGATTTCCCCGAGAAATTTTCTGTGTAGTGTGTGATTGATCTTTCTTCATGCTTATGTGATTGGCGATTGTGTTTTTTAATTCCACAAAATTTGTAGAAGTGATTTAGTATTTAAATTTAGAACATTGTTAGATCGGGTGAATCCAAGGTATGCATACATATTGTATAATTTCTACAAGATCAAACCATGTTAAGTACATGGTTTCAACTTACTTTATCTATTACCTTGAAATTATATGTTTTTTTAATATGAAGCAAGTTGGAATCAAGTATATTACCTTTAACCTAGTTTCAACATGTCTTACAAGAAGGGTATGCTGAAACTACAAGAAGGGTATGTTGAAACTAGATCTGGACAAGAAGGGCATATTGAAAATAGATTTGGATAATGTAATTTGGTTTGATTAGTTTTATCTATTAAAGTAGGTTGCAACCATTAATTTACATGGTTTCAAAGGATCATATCTATCACTTTTATAATAAGTTAGAACCATATAATTTGCATGGTTCTAACATTCCCATGTGTTCTAATAAACCTTATTTATAATAGATACAATAGGTTACATCATTCTAATTTTCTGTAACCATTATAGATAAGGTGAGTTGGCACCATAGAAGCACCATATAGTTTTCATGGTTCAAGTCTACTTGATTATATTGTTCTAATTTATACTAATTAATTTACATGATTAAAACTTCAAGATTTTTGGGTAGGTTTTAGTGGGGTTGGTAATTTTCTCCATGTATTGATGCAGAGGAGGAGTCGAAGAGACGAAGAATGATCCATAATCACTTAGCATATGGCCAATTTTATTCATCAATAGTTTCCTTTAAAATTTCTAAATAATTTCATAGAATAGAAACTTACAAATCAAGCTTACTCAACTCAAAATAATTTTAATTGAATAATAGCTTACAAATAAATCTTGGGTAGAGATCAGATATTCCTATGCCAATGACTTAAGGAAAAAGGAAAAGGTATCACCTTTGATCTACTCTTAATACACACAACTAGACAAACACTAGTGTATAACATGGATTATTATTATTTTTGGATTATAATCAAGCATCATTAAATGCCTTCTTTGTGTCTTCTTATAGAGGAATCATCACATTAGTTCCCTACTCACTAAATGTTGTGAGAACAATTATGTCTTCTACTTTGTCGGGAAACTTGGGCTCCAACAATAGATTTAGTTTTTGAAAACTTATTTTCACATGGAGTTTAAAGACTAGAAATCCCTCATTCTAAGAAGGTTATCTTTCTAACTTTCAAATGCAACAACAACTTACTTCATAGCTTATCTATCTTCTCTCTAAATGACAATTAATGTCTCTAGAAATCACATTTATTACAATGATTTTTTTTTCTCAATAAGAGTGCACAAAGAGAGTAACTAATTCTCTCCTCTTCCTCTCACCATGTGGTGCCCTTCTCAAATTGGGAACTCCATGAAAAAATTAAAAAAATCGCCTTCTTGGAAATTAGTACACAAAGTGAAATATTGCTTCTTTCATTTTCCTCTGTTACCCCTTTTCTTTAGAAGAGCCAAAATCCTCCCTTAGTTTATTCTTGATATAACTGCATGGGACCTATCTCTTCATCCAACATGGAACTTCTTCATTCTAGGTATAAACTACTTGTGATAAAACCACCTTTAATGTCCAAACCTATTTCCATGAAAACACATTTCCTTTCCCACTAACTCCCTTTTATTCTTACTAATAATATGGGAAACACCAGAAAACTCCTAATTTTTTCACAAAAAAATCATTATAGTTTTATCGATGTTTCACATTTTATACAAGTCAAGCAAATTTGGTTTTTTTAAACTACCATGAGGTATATCTTAATTGGTTAGAGGGTCCTTGTGTCAATATCTTGGTAGTCTATGTCATTCACCAAATATGTTGCAACCTTTCTTGGCTTGGTCTCTTGTTCTTTCTTCAATATGCAAGGATAGGCCCTCTATTTCCCTCAAAAGTTAGCAAGTCCTTCCCACCACATACCCCTTAATGTTTTCAAAGTGTGGAAAATGGAGGGATATTTGACATGTTTAAGCCTCTACATACTCAAATCTCCGCATGTTGGTGGCTTGGACCTTTTTCACTACTATACATACATTTAACCTTTGCGAAGTGAAAGGTACGGACTACGAAGTAGTAGGATCCTTTGTCACATGGCCTTTGTTGTGGAGTGTAGAGTTAGAACCTACCTCCACACAATAAAATCTTTGCATACCTTTTTTCCATATTCATTTTTTTTCACCCATTTCCCATTATTTGTGAAGAGAGTGGAGAAGCAAGAACCACGTGTTTTTTTGTCCATACCTCGACATGTTAAAACTCACCTTGTTTTCTATTCATTAGCCAATTTTATAAGAATTTGTGAACTTCTCTAAATGCATGAATACAAGTTTCAAACATGGAATTAACCAAGGTTCTTAAGGATAAAAAAATAACCAAACATGGAATTAACCAAGGTTCTTAAGGATAAAATATATATATATATATATATATATATTTAACCTCTGTGATTTCAAATCTACAAGGATTCAATTTAAATCACATTTTCACACTAGGAAACTTTTTGTTCCCGAAAAATTTGACTCTTACTACTACAATTTTTGGACTCTATATTTTCTATAGGTATATTACACCATACTTTATCTTTGGAGAACGTTTGAGGATTTTCATTCCCATATGAGAGTACCTCATTTTATCTTGTTCTAACATACCTTAGCTCAATAAGGAACAAACAAAACAATGATATCCTCTTTTACAAAGTAGTCTATTTTCTCCACTGCCATATTGTTAAAAATCCCACACAAATTCTAATGGTGAAACAAAATACTTAAACAACAACCTTACCTCCCATATATAGTTTTATCTCTTAGGTATTTGACCTTTCGCACTTAAAAAAACGTATCTATATTAACTACTAAACTCTATCATCTTTCAATAGTGCCACTTGTTGTCTACCTTCTTCATCTCTTAAGGATAATACAACAACAATGGTATGGATGTCTTGACATATTCTTCTTCTAGATGTGCTTAAGGAAATAAAGAATGTCTAATGATTCATTATTCCATCATGGTAGTATTTCATGTTCTTAACTACCCATATGATCTATTTGATAGAAATTAGGGTAGGAACATAAGGAAGAAAACTAAGAAAGATCAAGAAGATCAAGAAACAAGGAGATCATAGTAAAAGACATAAGCCACTGGTTTTCCACATTAACGTATTCACAAAAGTAAGGACATATAGTACAATGATCAACAAACTCCATTAATGATCCAAATAACTAAATCAAGTTAACATTGTGGTATTACGACTATGATTGGGAGAAATAATGCTAGCAATCCCCCCCTTAATCATTAGGCCATACAAATGTATCAACTAGAAACAAAAACTAGTGCAAAAGATGATAACATATCCAAGTCTTCAATATGTGACTCATTGTATGAAACCTCATGAGTGTCAATGAAGATGCACCTGAAAAACCAGTCAAATGTGGATGCTCAAAACTGAATTTTTAAAACTAATTGTGCATCAAATGAGCCAAATATCTTTTGAGTGGTCACTGAATTGAACCCAAACCAATGAGAGAAAATATTGATGAGAAGTGAATTAGATACAAGTCTAGCACATCCTATATCTTGAAAAACCCTTACAATCCAATGTGCCAAGAGAAAAGAGTAGAAGAATCATATGTCCTCTGAGAGGTAAAAAAGACCATCCCTGAGAAGTCCAAAGACTATGAAGCTCTCACATATTGAGACATAAAAAATTGTCAGATCGTGTTGATAAAAAAAAGTGTTGAACAACATCCAAAAACTATATATGAAAATCTTGTAGCCAAAAAACATTTGAGTAGTAAACGAGGTAAACTGTTGGTACTGCTCCAAATCTTGAACCCAAATTTCCATTAAACATGTCGGATAATCCATCAAATGCCATAAAGTGGAAAATTATCCATCCAATATCCAATAACCTGAAAATAATCAATCTATCAATCATCAATATGCTGAAAATTATTACCAATCAAAGACTTTGTGTGAGTGATATGTGCTAAAATCATGAAATCCATCATCATGAAATCATAAATTCATTTGCAATCCTGAATCTTGAATCTATAATCAATCATCATAAACTAGAATCATGTTTTGTGTAAAGCATAACAATATTCGATCCCAACACTCAGTTTACATAGACCGAAACATTTTCGAATACAAACACTCCATGAAAGAATCTGAGATTAACTATCGGCATAAAATCATGATTCCAAATATCAAGATACCTAGCAAAAAATCAATTAACAACCACCCTTTTGAATATTTCAAAAGTTTGAAATTCTTCGACGGTTTGTGGAACCGATGACGCACTTGCATTTGCTAAATAATAAACCATAGACCTATCAATAACACATCCACACACAAAGAAAAGGCTCATATAGGCATCCAAATCCAAAATATTTACTGAAAACCTTTACTAAATCTCCTTTCAAGCACATATTTGCAGTAAATCTCACTTAACTTTACAAGAAAAAGTTGTATATTCCTCAACATACCTTTATTCAAGAATAAGTAATTGAGACTCATGGTGCTCACATTTATTTACATGAGACACACATATTCACTCGTAATGGTATCGATAGTTTGATGATGAAGTTATCGATCCGTCGATAATTTCTATGAGACAATTTCTCGTTTAACCAAAATCTTGAGACAAAATCCCTAGTATCATGGCCTTGATCACTCTTAATAATGGTCCATCAGATCATAAACATTCTTTGATAAACCACCAGGACTGTAATATCATCAACATGCTCTGATACCACATGATAGATATTAGGGAAAGAACATAAGGAAGATAACCAAGAAAGATCAAGAAGATCAAGAAACAAGGAGATGGAAGTAAACTGAATAAGCCATTGGTTTTACACATTAATGTATTCACAAAAGTAAGTACATATAGTATAATGATCAATAACCACCATTAATGGTCCATTAAACTAACTCAAGTTAACAAGGTGGTATTAGGACCATGATTAGGAGCAATAATGCTAACACTATTAAATTTTATCATTGAAAACCTTTCCCTACTTTGTTTCCATGGCTTCAACATATTGGGAAAGAGTGGTTCTTGAAAAACTATTCATCTCTATATAGCAATTGGCAAATGCTAAAGAAAACAAAACAACAAATTAAATTTAAAGCAAGTTTGTTAGTTCCCTTGTTGATGTGATCAAATTTTCCTACTTTGAAGTTGCCAAGCCACTAAAATATCCATTCAAATGAATTTCTTCATCACATTGCAAACATTTAGAGGCTATGAAATTTAAATAGGTTTCCCTAGTTGATGACACTTCTTTACTAACCTCTTCTCTGGTGTGATTGTATTCTTTGGTTGCTATATCCTCTTGAAATGTAGATGTAAAAATGTTTTTATTATTATTGATATTTCTTATCTAAATCCTCTTTGGTTTCAATGTATAATTCTTGGAATTAAGCTTGGGGTTCATGTTCAGTCTCTTATGAACCTTTTCCTAGATTGAGGAACTGATCTTATGATCCTTCTTCTACTTGAAACACTATACCTTTTTGTATAAGGATTGTTTCTTCCAGCATAAAGCCACATAATGGTCTTTCAATCTTGAAGAAAACAAGAAATTCATTTCCTTATACATACCTCTTAAATTTACTCTTGTTCCTATAAACTTGCTTGGTTGGTATCCAAAGTGTTGGCATAGTCTTAAACACTAGGGTCATCTCCTTTCTGCCCTTCTTCAAGATTGTGAAATATTCGTGGAGAAATGGATTATTTCCTACTCCATTTGTTGTTTTATTTTCTTCTCTTGAAGTGGGTCATGGCCATTGCTTTAGTCTCCTTTTCCTTGACAAAGGTGATATTGGTGGTCTTAGATTCTTCTAGAGCTTAAATGTTTAGAGATGAAATGAATTATTTTACCACAACATGTTCACAATATTTCATATATTTGAAGCATTCACCCACCTCCTCTTTACCACTAAACCCTATGCCTTCTTTATTCAGCACAAGTTCCACTACAATGGGGTATTTAATCCTTTGGAATTTCTTGTTGATTCCTTGTCTATTGCAACCCATTTTGTCCAACAAATTAGAGCTTATTCCCATAGTATGGAATTTAAAGCTTCCAAAAGTATCTTTTGTTGAGTCACAATGAGAAAGGTTTTTGAAGGACGTGTTTAGAACCTATCGCTCAGTCATGGTGCAAGGATCTATTGTAGAAGTGGAAGGTTTTGTTTTGTATCTTCCTTATTCACTTGGAATTATACTTGAAGTTTTAACAACATTTCCTCTTTAGCTACCAATTTTTATAGCATTTTCCCCATCATATTAGTACACCTCTTCTCTTGGTGTCCATTCTGTTGATTCAACTTCTCTACCAACTAAAATTTCACCTAATACATGTGAGGAAGACCTTTTGAAAACCTTGAAATTGTTTTCCATGTCTAGTACTCTTGGGATCAAGGAACTAGTTAGTAAGTGTTTCAACTTTACAAAAGAAACCTTATGCTTGCATGTTCATTCAAACTTCCTCCCCTTCCTCTATAGTGAAGTTATGGGATTTGCAATTTTTTAGAACCCTTCTGCAAACTATTAATACTAACCATATAAACCCATAAATCTATGAAATTCCTTGTTTGGATTTCTTGGTGTTGGCCAATCTAGGAATGACCTCAATATTTGAGTTGATTCCTTCAAATGATGCTCATATGACTCTAGATACAAAGGACAACGAAATTTGGTAAGTATATATGCGATGTCATTGATGAACTTCCTAACCTCCCTAAAAATCATAAGTTTGAGATATGCTAAACACTTGAGATTATATTCCCGAGATAATGAATATTGTTTTGAATGAAGAATCATTTATAAAATTTTCCATACAGACGATGCTCTCTTAAGCATTGAAATACAACATACAATTTTCCAACATGCTCCCTTTTCTATCTAGAATAAATAACAATATCATCTAGAAATAATTTTAAAAAATGGTTTAAATACTTCTTGAACATGGCATTCGTTAATCTCATGAATAGAGTGATTGCATTGATTAGACCAAAGTAAACTATTATGAACTTGTAATAGTCAAATCATGTTTTAAATGTGGTCTAATGGATATCTTCCTCCTTTACCCTCAACTAATGTTACAATAACTGTAGGTAAAATTTTGATGAGATAGTAGCCCCCTTCATCTAATCAAAGAAGTCATAAATTATTGGGATTTGGTGCAACTAACAATACTTTAAGCTTAAGTGTCAAGATCCATCTGTTTTCTTGAAAAATATGATCAATGTGCTTAGTTATAAGATGTTTGGTCCAATTAGAGATAATTTTAACAACTCCTTTAGTTTCATAAATCAATTGCATAACTCAAGTGCGACCATTCTATGTAGTATATTGGAAGTAGGATGTGCACTAGACTTGATCCCAAATGGATTCAAACAAGAAAATAGTTATAAGACTCAGTACCTACAAGCTAATTTGGTGATTAATAAATGCTAGATAAACTATGAAATACAATGTACATGTAGAAGTAATTAAGACAAAAGATAAATAGATGAAAAGGAAAAATAAAATAGGAGAGAAAAGACTAAAGAATAAGAAATGAAAGTTCATTCCCTTTGATGTTCCCACTACCGCATATCTTCCTATTTATTCCTATAATTTCACTCTCAAGATGCTTTTTTACAAAGGAGAGGAGGATGTAGAGAGAGCCATTAGTTTGATTGTAAACCATAGATTGTTGAAATAGACTAAGCAACCATTCAAACTTGGTTTTCCATTTTGATTTCCAGGGTAAACACAATGTATTTATATGATGAAATTTTCTCAATGGATGTGTTAATTGTTTCTTCTTGAGTTATTGGTAATTCATTTGTGTTAAAATTATGTGTGGGAGTTATGTAAGATATTCCTTACATATAAATTGCATCATGTAATTTTATTAATGGTATATAGAGGAATTTATATGATATTCCATTCATAAATTATGTTATTTATACATCCTCTATGAATGCAACTATGAATTTACCTCCATCCATTTCTTGTTGAATTGGATATCAATGACTACCATTGCAAAGGTGTTTATTTATGTAGGGAGTTGTTAATTTGGTAATTTTAAAATCTTATGAATATTGGATAAATATTTCATTGAAGTTGGGCATTTGGCTTGTCATTGGATCGATTCACCTATTTGTTGGGCATGCTAACTAGCCCATTGGACATACACATCCATTAAAACAACAAAGACTTTCAAAAAATTGTGTTGCGGATATATGTGGTTGTATGACAATTGTACAATCCATATGCACCACTAAAGAGGCCACTCCTCTTCCCCTTTTTGGTTGGACGTTGAGTTGGGACTTGCTCCAATAATTAATTGGTGAAATATATAGGAATGGAGTGTCCCTTTCTATGTATCTAATGCATCTAAATTGTTCCTTATATTTATAAACTATCAATTAAAATGCAACCCCCTACATTATGTAAGAGTGTCCCTTTGAACACCATTATCAAATTGAATGTTGTATTTTATGTGAGGGAAAGTGATTTGGATTTTGTGAAACTACATCGATGACGAGAATCGATTACATAATGTTATAAATGATGTCGGTTCCTTGACTATCATCATTTAATTATTGGTCCACATTTACATGTATATATGTTAGTGTTATATGACACTATAATTTATTATTTCTAGAGAATGTTAATCATTCTTAATACAAAAGCATTATATCCCTTTATTGCTAGAGTGATATGGTAATTGCTAACCTCATATATATATATATATATATATATATATATATATATATATTGGGTAATTTCATTGCTAAGAAGTTTATGAGAACACAATTGTATGTGTAGTGACTCTCATGTTATTTTTGTTAAAATTTTTGTATGCTCGTTTAATCATAGACAATGTCACATCATTGTGACCCAACCATAGGAATTCACTATGCCACCCCCAAATACACTAACCTTTTCTTAGATAGAATGATTTTGGAAAGTCCACACTAGAACTAATAGATGAACCCTAACCAAAAATACCATTGTTGCAACAACAATACAATACCAAGATAACATACCTCTACTAATGGAAGCATACATTTACCAAGAGAGGTGCACAAGAGAGATACCAAAAATACTGAGAATACTCCATGACAACTCCTTCACTACTCTCTCCAGACTTGCACCTCCTTCTACTGCAACTACAACTCCTTAGATTTGTGCACTAGTTGTTGCTGCTACACCTCCTCAAAACTGCACATTTTTTCTGAGTGTGAGAGAGTGTACAAATGAGGAGTGCCTAGCCTCTATTTATACTAGTCTTCCAAGGTGTCTTTTCATGTGGGGCCGACCTCACTATCTGTAGCCTTTTAATACTTTATTATTACTCTCTTTGGGTTGATTTTTCTTCTAGGGTTTTCACACATAGGTTTAATGGTTCTCTTACTTCCAGAATATTCTATTCTAAGTACAAATGTTACACTTAGAGGTTAATACCTCTCGAATGTACCAAAAAATAAACACTCCCTCTTAGCTAGGGATGTATTAAATAAAATGTTCTTCATGTAATGGCCTCAATCACATCCATCCATATCACATGGAATGGGAAAGAATCACATGGTATTGCAGACCAGTCTACAAGTAGCATTACCATAGCAACACAAACTATCTCATGATCAAGAAGATCATATCACAAGTAGCATGGCCACAAAGCCCATCTCATGATTAAACCGATCATGTAACAAGTATCACCATCATAGCCACAAAGGCGTTGTCATATTCACACACACAAACTATTTGATGGTCATGTCATAGTAAATCATTCAGGGTCTCATCATCCTTCCAGGTTTTATGTCATCACAGGGCTTCAACTTGCCAACTCACATAGAATTTGAAATATAGTTCATACAGAACTAGTAACTCGCCAGCTCACACAAAATTTGGCATCTAGTTCATACAGAACTAGTATCTCTCCATCTCGCACAGAATCTGGCATCTAGTTCATACAGAACTAGTAACTCGTCAACTCACATAGAATATGACATATAGTTCATAAAGAGACAATAACTCATCAGATCACATAGAATATGGAATCTAGTTCATATATAACTAATAACTCGTCATCTCACACATAATCTGGCATCTAGTTCATAAAGAAATAGTAACTTTTCATCTCACACAGAATCTAACATATAGTTCATAAAGAACTAGTAACCTCTGGTTGGCACACCAAGAAACCAGTCCACAATGATTGGAAATCTAATCACAAGGATTAGGAGACATAGTTCTCATAGAATACCCATCTATCCCAAGACTAGGAAACACCTCCAACCACAAAGATTGGCCCTCCTTCTTGGAAATATGGTAAACTCACTAGCCCTAAAGGATCAACATTTGTTGACCTTGTGTGAGGTCATGTTGATTGGTTCCAAAGTCAGTAACGTGCCCGTGAATGACTACCCGCTGCTACTGCCACACGTTGATGATGTTTCCCTAGAATCGTATATGTAACTCATCACTCCCTCTTACTAGGGAAGTCCTTTTGTACCACACCAAGCTTGTCCCTAAAGTACACAAAATTCATTCTCGACAGAGGCTTAGTCAACATGGCTACTATCTTCTCATCTATAGAGACATACTAGAGCTTCATTGCTCCCTTTTGCACCATATCTCTGATATAATGGTACATGATCTCAATATTCTTGGACTTTTCATGAAACATCGGGTTCTTTATCAAATTCACACAAATATTTTTGTCACACCAAATACAAATCATCTCTAACTCGAGATCAATCAATCCTGCAAGTAACTTCCAAAGCCACACTACTTCACTGCTAGTTGAACATGATTTTATATACTCTGCCTCAGTCTTACTAAGAACCACATACGTTTGCTTCCTAATAAACCATGAGATAATATTTGATCCCAAACTGAAGAAATATCTACTAAGATGTACTCTTCTGGTCTACAACACTATCGACCTAATATGAATCAGTAAATCCTTGCAATCTTATCTCATGATCTGGAACCTATATGAGTCCATATTCAATTATACCTTTTAGGTACCTCATCACATGTTTTTCTACAATCAAGTGAAAATTCTATCACCTTTCATTCGTAAATTAGTCCCTTTTGTTCTTTGATTGATAACTCGCCTCCTTGAATTTTAGATCAAGCTCTATTTCAAAATCTGCCCCTTTCCCTTCCTTCCTTTTCCAAACCTTTCCTTGACTTTGCGATCGAGCCTTCCTATCACCTCTTCAATTTTCTTTGAAATTTACCTTGGTTTAAAAGTTTTGAATATTCCACGTCTTTGATTGAACTTTGAACAATCCTCTCCAACTTTGAACTCTTTCCTAAAATTTAGAGCATCCTAGTTTGTAGATTGGCTTTGATTGTCAAATTCGGACCTCATTTCAATTGTTTACCTCTTCCCTTGTTCCTAATTTGATAATTAGCCCCAATTCCCAAATCAGGACCTTCCTCCTCAATATTTCGTGTGGATGGGTCCCAATTTTGATATCAAACCCAATATCCAAATCGGGCCCTCATATCATTCTTTTCAAATGCTTCAAATAATCACCCCTCCCCCCACCTCTATTTAAACTCCATTTAACTTTACCCTTTGTTTGAATTCTCTTTTTCCTACTTACTTTCAAACTTGATTAAATCATGTTGAAACCTTTTCTTATCCTGATTCTCAAATAAAAACCTCCCTTCCTACCTTCATATTCCCTTGGCCCAATTTGGTGATTAAGGCCAATCACCAAACTGGGACAAGGTCACACAAGACTCGTAATTTTAATTATAGAAAGGTTTGATGGAACAATTGATATGATGTTAAAGATAACCCATATGATTTTTTCACTAATATCAAGCACCTTAGATGACTTCAAGTGGAATCAAATAGCTAAGAAAAAGACCCAAACAGTTAAAAAATGACTTCAAACTAACAAAATCAATTAAAACCCCTAGGTGACACATAATTATAGGAAGTTCGAACATACAAGAAAGAAATCAAACCCCTAGGTGGAAAAAAAAGATTTCTATATGGAGAATCTCATCTAAATTATTCATTTCAAAAGAATGGTCAATGTTGGAAAGTAAATGAGGAACCAAGGTATTGCCAAAAGAGAGCATATTTAGAGTTAAAAAAAGAAAACGGTTATATTGGAATGAAACATTCCTTAATTCTTAAATGTTAGATAGAAACATTCATAAAGGTTTATGTGGCATCACAAATGAAGAAGGTGGACCGTTCTTGACATTAAATGGTCTCTATGCTTGGCATAACTATGGTTATGTCACATTCCCATGTACATCTTGGTTGGGTTATGTTAAATTGTTACATTCTTGCAAGGATATGTCACATTTGAATGTTCATAAATGGTTAGGTTGCATTGCAACATTAATCAAGGGATATCTTCACTACAATTGTATTTTGTTGGTAATGATTAACTATTGACTCACAATGGTTGGGTTTGGTTGACTAAAGTTGACTTTCAAAAACATTGGGTGACTTTTGTAAACTATGATTTACTTTGGCTATGTAAAGTCAAAATTATGCCACATTATGACATTAAAAGGTTGAATTGAATAAAATGCAACATTATGACACTATAGGTGGTTGATCCATTGTGGTTGACCAAAGTATTAAGTTACATTTCGATAATAAAAGGTAGACTAAAATGTTATTTCGCATTGTGACATTATGAGTTTCAATTCAATATTATGAAAGATTGTAACATTTAAGAACAATATTTAAGTATCAACAAGACATGTAACACTCATAGAGGTAAAAAATAAGTAGAGTATTCAAAAAGAATATATGAACATGTGTAATCTTGAAAGAAAAGGGTGACCAAAATGGGGGCAATATAGAGGTGTAACATCCCTCTATGGTTGGTTGGGTTTTTGATGCAGGAGCATCCTGCCTCCAAAACCAACCTTGTTTGACTAGACATAGGGGTCTTGAGTTTGTTGTTTAAATGTTTGAAATTTCTATGTTTTATGGAATTCTAGATGAATATAGAGGATTGAGATTAAATTGAGAATGTATGTAATTGAGCTAGTTCTCAAGAAAGGTGACGCTTAGAAGAGATTTTAGGGATTCTTGAGCATTTAGTTGATTCTAGAGGGATCTTAGGATGTAAATTAGGATCTGAACCAAAATTGGTTTTAATTCTGTGTGTATATATGTATTGTAAGTCTAAATGCATATGTGTGGCCAAATGAGTGTAGAATAGGCCAAGTAGAGTGTCCAATCGAATGAGGAATTAGGCTAGAGAAGGAGATGAGAAAAGGCCATTAAGAGGCCTTATGTAACTTATATGTATAGTCTTGTATGAATGAGGAATGAAATCAATCTATTTCAAGTGTTGCATGGAATTGGTGTATCAAGCCTCCATAAATTGTGTGATTTCTTAAATCTTTGATAGGTTGAGCGGTGAAGGTTTTAATATCTGAATATTGATAAATCCCTCTTAGTATGTATGTGTAGGTTCCAGAATCGAAACAAAGTTTTTGTTGTAGGTCGGGTTGGGTTGAGATTGACCATCAATCATCGAAGAGATCGATGTCCCAATTGTGATTATGATCTAGTTGAGTTTGTAGACTAGATCAATTTGGAAGTCAGAATGAGCAGAGATCAAGTCTCATTCTGCATGCTGGTCAAAACAAGGTTTAACCTCGATACAAAGGTGTCACATAATAGTAACCATCAGACTCCATCGGGATCTATACTGGTTGTAGATCTTCATTGAATTGGAAAAAAAAAGGAAGAGTGAAGTTTAGAACTTCCAACATCCAAAAATCCAGGGACGGAAGAAGATATGACCATTGAGCCCAAAGTAATATCGAAATCCAATAGTCAGATGTGATAATGAAGGTGTTCGACAGTTAAGAATTAGATCGAAACAAGGAGGACTTAGTTGCAAAGAGAAGTCCAAAAACCTGGTGTTTGATACATGTGGCGATCATTCATTGAAGAGGAATATCAACGATGATATGTAGCACAATGAAAGTGTGATGTAGAAGAGGGTCTAGCCATCCATTCAACCAACAGATCAACAATTCAAAGGATATGGGATCAGAGAAAGTGCTCGAGATTTAATCTATCGTATCGGACCAGGAGAAGAGAAAGCGTATCAAGAGTTTGATAGTTTGATACCAACATACGTCAACATGTGTATGAATCCCCTCAAAGAGTGACATGTATCCCACATGGGAGACAACACTTGTCAATGTCCATTCAGTAGTTGGAGCGTGTGAAAGTCATAGATCAAGGTGACACATGGCATCCTGGTCAGTTTCGACATGTGGCATATCCACGTTAGCAATTCCACATGGTTAGTGACACATCATAACATATCAGGTCTTTGGAGCATGTGGTGATTTGAAACATTCCGATGGTCCGGTGATGATTGATGCTAGGTTGATGAAAGGTTTCGACTGAACCACAACTTGTGTGGAGTTCATGTAAATGGAAAATCGAAGGTCCATAAGAAGACTGTGAGATCAACAATTGGTGTTTACTCATTGGGTTTTAACATAGATCATTGATCATTTCATTTGATCAATGAATGAGATTCTATCATCCCTTGGATCAGGACGAGAAGGGAGTAGGTTCGCGTCATTTTGGGAAGGCCTGGCATCCACACCCATTTTCCTGATGTGTACTCATATGGAGTAAGTGCAAGGCATAAGTTCCTAAGGATATAATCTTGAGGATTTAATACTCAGTCATAAGGAAATAACCCCTGGATAGAAGAACAAAATTTCTAAGGCATAAATAGAGTTAGTCCAATATGTTGTTAAGAAGATTTGTCTTGCGTGAAGATTTGGAGAGAAGTTCTATTTCAGAATTGCAACAAATTTTTAATCATTATTCTACACTTGTGGGTAAGGAGTTTCTCGAGGCGGTATTCATTAGTTTTCTTATATCATATAGTAGTATTGTTCTCCCAAAATTGAATGCCACCTATTTTTATTTCATTATGGTGACCTTCAAGTACTTGGTATATTTAAAGGTTTATATCTTTGTTGCATGGGTGAAAAGGAATTGTTTGCATTATATTTTGGAAACAATTTCTCTGATGGCATTGATCTATGCAAACTATAATTGCAAGTCGCTTGACTTGACCCCAGTTAGTTCCACTCCAACATATTCAAAAGAAACCGTGGAGGTTAGTTCTCCTATGTAGTCCTACAGGTCCATCTTAAGAAGGAATTAAGAGAAATCAACATTGCATTTGGATAGTGCCAAGTGTTGTCCAAATTGTGAATGGATTTTTTCATGCATCGTCTCTCAGTGTGTTGAAAAGTTTGAATGGCCCTATGCACTCAATAGGGTTCTCCCCAATGAAAGGTCCCAATTATACCTAACAGTACTTGGAATAGGGAACCTATATATATTCTAGTTGTACAACCATTATTGGTTTTGTTTTACTAATTGAAGCCTAATCCACCTTTTACATTTTTTTAAGATGCAATAAATGAAATGAAACTACTCTAGTATGTAAAAAATGCAAATTGAAGTGTAGGTTAACGAAATAGAACTAGAGAGATAAACACAATACTAAATACATCACTACTTTTACCCATAGCAAGAAGTTACCAAATAAATAAAAGTAGAATAAAAAATAACTAGATGCATACCAAAAACGTTTGAAAATGAAGAACCAATTATAGTGCCATGCTTATAGCTATAATTGTCATTCAGTTGAGTTTGTTGGGTAAACTAGAACTAGATGAAATGGAAATTGGTAGTTTTGCATGAGAAGTTTCTAGATTGGATCCGGACCTTACTTGAGATCATGAAGCAAGTAATTTCCATTCATTGAAACGCGAGTGATATGGTTAGACACAACTAAAAGGGATAATAGCCCAGGTCAAGCCAAATATCTTTCTTCCTCTAGTATAAATGAGCACTAATAGTTCCATCATTTATGATTTTCCTTGGAAAGCCAAGTAGGAAGTCCAATCAATGGTTTTGAATTGAGTAGGAGACTTGCTCACTCATAAGAATCTAAAGAAATTATTTTTGTTCTGCTAGAAAAAAAATTGCAAGACAAACAAAATAAGATACATATCTTATACATGAGAGAAGTCTACATTGCAAAAGAATATTATTTCACAATCCCAAAACTCAACAAGGTAGTAGAATAATTTGTACTAACCAAAGATTTAAAACTAAAGTTCATCTCCAAACATCGTGGCCAACTATTGCTTCTCCTCATTAACATTTCGTAGAATAGTTTACAAAGATGATGCACACATATAAATCTCATTCTCTATCGAGTTTGTCTTATTTGTTCAAATGAGGGAGAAGGAGATTAATCATTTTAATTCCTCCACTTGGCTATCTAGTTCCTTTCTTAGATTCTCGGTTTCTTTGTCCAATTATCTTTTCTACCAATTCAGGGTTCAATTTATTTGTTAGTTATAACTCCTTCTTTGATAGTTTTGATTCCCATCTTGACTATTCAGTCTTTCTATTCAACTATCACTTTGTGCCTACCATGGGTTCATCCCCTTTCATCAATTCAAACTTCCTTTTCTTTTAACTATTTGAGTCTCTTTCTTAGCCATTTGATTCCATTTATAGTCATTGTAAAGTGATTGCATGTTATTGTACAGAACACAAAACACACGGGTTAACTTTAACATCAAATCAATAATCGCCTCAAACCTTTCAACAATTTGACTTATTGAGAGGTAGGTTGGGTGAAAAAAAAGTGAACAAGTGAAAAGGTTGGGGGAAAGGGGTGCGATTTGAGAATTGATACATACTCACACTAATGTTCGATAAAGGGCTTGATCTGACAATCAGGGTCAATTACAAAATTAGGACAAGGGGATCATGATTCAAACAAAGGCTTGAGACAAGCCTTGACTTGGTAATCAAGTTCAATCACCAAATTGGGACAAGGAAATTAGGACTTTAGTGAAGAGAGGTTCCAATTGGAGAATTTGGGTTGATTTGACAAATTGAACTTAACAACCTTTTGTAATACTTCATAGTTTAGGAGAAAAAGTTCAAAGAGTTTGAACGAAGGATCGAAAGAGTTCAAAGTATTGAACAAATAACTTGATGGAAAGGGGGGTCGATTTGAAAATTAGGACCTACCCATACTTCTCTTTGAGGAAAAAATAGGACAAGGATGAGGTAGAATTGTGAAGGGAGGCCCCGGTTTAAGAACCGAGGATATTTTGAAATCGAGAACAAAGGACTTATGTACGAGCCTTCAACTAGTTCGAAAGTTCAAACCAAAGGTTTCAAATGTTCAAAATGTTTGAACTAAGGGAAAATTCACACTAATTCACTTTGTGGCTTATTCCAATTTTGAAGTTGGCCCCAGTCTGAAAATTAGGTTCAAACACAAAATCATGACAATCAAGCAATAAACTTGGTGAAAAGACGTCTCAATTTGCCAATATGGGTCGATCACCAACTCGAGACAAAGGACAAGATGAATTAGTGAAGGTAGACGTTGATTTGAGAATTAGGCACACTCAAAGAATTAATGAAGGGAGACCTTGATTTGAGAATCGACCACAATTTCCAAATCAGTACCTCTCCTAACAAAATTATCTTCCCACTATCTCGATTTTGTGATTGATCCTTATTCTCAATTTGACTTGATTATCAAATCGAGTCCTCCCTTCACTTGTTCTTCTTGTCCCTTGTCTCGATTTCTTGATCCACCCAAACTACCAATCGAAACTTTCCAAATTGACACTTGTATCGACATATATTGATCAACCCCCACCACCAATTAACCATTTTACAATATTTCTTTGCACACCAAAAACAATTGCTAGTTAACTCACTCCCTCGTGAATGTTTGCTTAAACCATATGAATTTTACCCCTATAAATTGTATTTCTCAATTTTTCTTTCCCTTAACTTTCCAATTTTACCAATATTTATAATTTGAATATTTATCATCATCTTTCCACGCTTTTCTATGTTTTTCCATTAATGTACATTTAATACCCAAACATTTATCTACGTTTACTACACACTTTTTGTACATATAAAGACATACCATACAGATTCTACGGAACACTTTTTTTTAGATCCCTAATATCATTTATAAAATAGAACGGCGAAAATGTCTGGGGTGGGTCAGTTTTACGTCGGGAAAACACTCCTCTCACGCGGGATAGGAGCTATCTATATATCGGATGACGAGGTGGTGTGGATTTCAAACCTCAAAGAACTCGAGTCATTGCATCTATTGCGGTAAAGCTCTCTGTCGTATCTATGTCTTTTCTGTGGCATTTTGGGGACTCCATTTTCACGACGTTTGGAACGACAATACACCAAGAGGAATTTATATGGCATCATGTAATTTTATTAATGGTATCAAGAGGAATTTATATGGCATTCCATTCATAAATTATGTTATTTATACAACCTCTATGAATGCAACTATGAATTTACCTCCATCCATTTTTTGTTGAATTGGATATCAATGACTTCCATTGCAAAGGTGTTTATTTATGTAGGAAGTTGTTAAATTGGTGATTTTAAAATCTTATGAATGTTGGATAAATATTTCATTGAAGTTGGGCATTTGGCTTGTCATTGGATCGATTCACCTATTTGTTGGGCATGATGACTATCCCATTGGACATACACATCCATTAAAATAACATAGACTTCGAAAAAATTGTGTTGGGGCTATATGTGCTTGTATGACAATTGTACAACCTATATGCACCACTAAAGAGGCCACTCCTCTTCCCCTTTTTGGTTGGACGTTGAGTTGGGACTTGTTCCAATAATTAATTGGTGAAATATATAGGAATGGACTGTCCCTTTCTATGTATTTAATGCATCTATTTTTTTATTTATATTTATAAACTATTAGTTAAAATGCAACCCCCTACATTATGTAACATTGTCCCTTTGAACACCATTATCAAATTGAATGTTGTATTTTATGTGAGGGAAAGTGATTTGGAATTTGTGAAACTACATCGATGACGAGAATCGATTACATAATGTTATAAATGATGTTGGTTCCATGACTATCATCATTTAATTATTGGTCCACATTTATATGTTAGTGTTGTATGACACTATCATTTATTATTGCTAGAGCATCTTAATCATTCTTAATACAAATGAATTATATCCCTTTATTGCTAGAGTGATTTGGTAATTGCTAACCTCCCATATATATATATATATATATATATATATTTATTTTGGTTAATTGCATTTCTAAGGAGTTTATGAGAACACACTTGTATGCTTAGTGTTTTTCATGTTATTTTTGTTAAAATTTTGGTATGCTCGTTTAACCATAGACAATGTTATATCATTGTCACCTAATCATAGAAATTCACTATGCCAGCTCCGAGCATACTAAAATTTTCTTAGATAGAATGATTCTGGAAAGTCCACACTAGAACCAACAGATAACCCTAACAAAAAACACAATTGTTGCAACAACAACACAATACCAAGATAACTCACCTCTACTAATGGAAGCGTACATTTACCAAGAGAAGCACATAAGAGAGATACGATAAATACTAAGAATACTCCACAACAACTACTGCACTACTCTCTCCATACTTGCACCTCCTTCTGTTTTAGCTGCAACTCCTTAGACTTGCACACTAGTTGTTGTTGCTACACCTCCTCAAACTTGCGCACTTTTTCTGAGTGTGAGAGAGTGTAGAAATGATGAGCGCCTAGCTTCTATTTATACTAGTCTTCCAAGGTATCTTTTCATGTGGGGCCGACTTCACTTTCTGGAGACTTTTAATACTTTATTATTATTCTCTTTGGGTCAAATTCTCTTCTAGAGTTTTCACACATATGTTTAATGGTTCTCTTAATTCTAGAATATTATATTCTAAGTACAAAGGTTACACATAGAGGTTAATACCTCCTGAATCTACCAAAACATAAACACTCCCTCTTAGATAGGGAGGTATTAAATAAGATGTTCTTCATGTAATGGTCTCAATCACATCCATCCATATCACATGGCATGGGAAATAATCACATGGTCTTGTAGACCAATCTAAAGGTAGCATCACCATAGCAAAACAGACTATCTCATGATCAAGAAGATCATATCACAAGTAGCATGGCCACATAGTCCATTTAATGATCAAACAGATCATGTAACAAGTGTCACCATCATAACCACGGAGGCTCAGTCATAGTCACACACACAAACCATCTAATGGTCATGTCACAATCAATAATTCAGGGTCTCATCATCCTTTTGGGTTTTATGTCATCATAGGGCTTCAACTCGCCAGCTCACATAGAATCCGACATCTAGTTCATATAGATGTGTAACTCACCAGCTCACACAGAATCTGACATCTAGTTCATATAGGACTGGTAACTCGCCAGCTCACACAAAATATGCCATCTATTTCATACAAAACTAGTAACTCTCCAACTCACACAGAATCTGACATCTAGTTCATACAAAACTAGTAAGTCGTCAACTCACATAGAATATGACATCTAGTTGATAAAGATCTAGTAACTCGCCAACTTACATAGAATATGGAATCTAGTTCATATATAACTAATAACTCGTCATCTCACACATAATATGGAATCTAGTTCATAAAGAACTAGTAACTCGCTAGCTCACATAGAATCTGAAATCTAGTTCACAAAGAACTAGTAACCTCTGGTTGGCACACCAGGGAACCAATCCACAATGATCAGGCATATAATCACAAGGATTAGGATATGTAGTGCGCACAGACTACCCATCTAGCCCAAGTCTAGGAAACACCTCCAACCACAAAGATTGGCCCTCCAGCTTACAAATATGGTAAATTCACTAGTCACAAAGGATCGACATTTGTTGACCTTGTGCAAGGTCATGTTGATTGGTGCCACAGTTAGTAACGTACCCGTTAATGACTACCTGCTGCTACTGCCACACATTGATGATGTTTCCCTGGAATCGTATATGTAACTCATCACTACCTCTTACTAGGGAAGTCCTTATGGACCACACCAAGCTTGTCCCTGAAGTACAAAAACTTCACCCTGGACAGAGGCTTAGTCAACATGGTTTCTATCTACTCATCTGTAGCGACATACTAGAGCTTCACTACTCCCTTCTGCACCATATCTCTGATATAATGGTACTTGATCTCGATATGCTTGGAATTTTCATGAAACATCGAGTTCTTTGTCAACTTCACCCAAATCTGGTTCTCACACCAGATACAAGTCGTCTCTAAGTCGAGATCAATCAATCATGCAAGCAGCTTCCGAAGCCACACTACTTTACTGCTAGCTGAACATGCTTCTATATACTCTTCCTTAGTGGTACTAAGCACCACACTCGTTTTCTTCCAAATAAACCATGAGATAATAGTTGATCCCAAAATGAAGCAACATCTAGATGTACTCTTCTGGTCTACAACACTATCAACCTAATATGAATAAGTAAATCCTTGCAGGATTATCTCAAAATCTGAAACATATATGAGTCCATATTCAGTTATACCTTTCAGGTAGCTCATCACATGTTTTTCTACAATCAAGTGAAAATTCCTTGGCTCAACCATATATTGATTCAATGTGTTTACCGCAAAACATATATCTATCCTTGTGTTCATTAAGTATATAAATGAACCAATCATCTGTCTATACATGGTGGCATCCATTGTCTCTGAAGATGTTTCACTCAATAACTTCAGATTCATCACCATCGATGTAGGCATGGATTTACAATCCATCATTCTAAATCTCTTCATAATCTCTACAACATATTTTCCTTGGTTAAGGAAAATCTCACTCGGTCTCTACCATAGCTCTAGACCTAAGAAAAAATGCATCATACCGAGGTATTTCATTTCAAACTCTTTGGTAAGCTTTCTCTTACTCTCAACGATGGGATTCTTTTTCCCTATTAGAAACAATTTATCCACATATAAAAGTAATATCATTGGTCCATTATCCTCATTATAAAGTCATCAATACTACAGTACCATGCCCTGGGTACATAACAAGAACAACAACAAGGGAAAGAAATAGACAAGAATAATACTCTTATGATAATAATAAAAACAATAATGAGAACAATATTCACAATAGCTCCTTCTTAGATCTATCACTTGTGAACATCCTAGAACAAGACCCAAAATAAAAATGAAATAATAAGAAATAGGAACAACTCTCTTCTAGTGTTGTGACCAATCATTCCCCCATGGTAACCTTCCTGAGACAAGAGCAACAAGAGAAAAGGTATTTCCAATATAATAGCATTTTCATAAGAACATATCTATGTTAACAAGAATAAAAGGAAATTTCATGGTAATCAACATAGCATTACCAAGATGACCTTCCTAGAAGAAAAACAAGAAATATCTCCCAGAGGACATGTTAATTGATCTTGCAAACAAGTACAATAAGAGTTTATATCAAAAGTACTCACATGCTACCAAGTATTCATTGTATCTAGTAGTAATAAAACCTTTCAAATATTATTGTAACAACTATAATGTTTACTTGTAATGTAGTAATTATCAAGCTTGATATGTACAAATTGCAAAATTATCAATTTAATCAATCAAACCTTGAACCTTGAGTCTTATCTTCAAGAATGAGTGTTGTTGATTTTCTTTTGAGTCTCCTTCACTCAAGATGACAAGTATTCTCTCCAACATGTCCCCTGTACTAAGACAATATGCTTTCTTGACCGAAATCTGAGTTAGAGAATATTATGCAATTAAACTCTAAAATATCAACCTTAATCAATCTAATACTTTGACTAAAGTTCAACTTATAACATTGACTTTGACCATAGGTTAGTATGATAATTATAAATTCAATAGATCAAAATACAACTAAATGTTCATAAGATCACAATAATGCCATAATAGTTAGAGGCATATCAAAAAATTCAAACATGCAGTGTGTTGTTCCTCTGAATGTGTTGGATCTGAGATCCCTCTGGATCTTCGATTAACTCTTGGACAAAAGATCCCTTCTTCTGCAAACAACCTTAAGATAATGATACAGTTTAAACATATACAAGTACATACCTCTGGCAGTAGCGAAAGGCAGTCGCACCATTAAGAAGTAGCGACAAGCAATGATGAATCCAAAAACTTTAAAGTGCTCCAACTTGCAATCTGAAGAGATCTAGAGATGCACTAGGGTAGGGTGCACTAGGACAACTAAAAATTAGGGCCATCACTTCACT
>JZKD02S0233682.1:534291-552778 GCA_000966675.3 Picea glauca
CTTGGTACATGGTTGGATGCACTTGTTTATGGTATAGGTTGATTACAGGTTGTTTGGTACAGGTTGGTGCATGGTTGATGCACTTGTTTATGGTACAGGTTGATTACAGGTTGAGTTACAAGTTGATGCATGGTTCAGATTTATTGGTACATATTTACAGTGGTATATCTCACAGTGATAGTGTGACAGTGGTTCCATCATTCTACTTCTACTTCAGGGCGGTACGATGGGGAAAGGACAGGTGGTTGTAGCCACCTTCCGGTTGTAGCCGGAGAACATAGGGGGTTGTAGCCTCCTTCTGGTTGTAGCCATAGAATTGGGGAGTTGGAGCTTCCCTCAGGTTGTAACCTGAGAAACTAGGGGGTTGGAGCCTCCTTCCAGTTGTAGCTTTAAAAAAAAGGAATTGGTGCTTCAAATGAATGTAATTCTTCAAGACATATAAGAAAAAACACTGGTGTACTATGTATGTATGTGATTGTTTATTTCTTACTACTCATTATTGGATAATAATTCTACATTGATATAACAATTGAATAAAAAGGATTATAATTACGCTATTACTGATTCACCCCCCCTCTCAGTAATCTAACAACTTCTTTCTTGGACTGACTCGACTTGGAATAAAGCTGACTTAAGAAATTTGACTTTGGTCATCTCGACGTTCTTTGTCCGACTTGTATTTCCCAACTCAATTTTCCTTCGACTTCGACCTTCAGTTGGTCGACTTGTCTTCGACTCGTCTTGAAATCGATTGACTTGTCTTCTTAAAATTCTGTCAATTTGCAGGCTTGCATTCGGTTGAGTTGGCTTAGAATCGTCTTCCATTCGATCAAATTCTAGATAGTCGACCTTATTGTTGTTTGAATTGACTCGACTTGTGACTCTATGGTGTCAATGCTTCCTCACCAAAAATCCACTATTGACATTTTGTCTCATCTTTGGACTCTTCTTCAATTGATATTTTCTGAATCACTTTTAATGAACCATGTCTTATTAACTTTTGTATTTGTGATTTGTATGGATCCATATTGGATTATCCGTTTACCCTTTTTATCTAGACAATTTCTTCAAAGTTTCTTATTTTGTGCATGGATATTAATGACACAATATCAAAATTATACAATATAGGATGAGTGTATCAAGCTCATATAATATATTAGTCAATATTAAATTTCTACCAATATTCAAGTCACATTCATAACGTTATGTCCAATATTGACAATTCTTGACATTCAAGTCACCTTCATAACATTATGTCCAATATTGGCAATGCTTGACATTCAAGTCACCTTCATAACGTTATGTCCAACCTTCATAACATTATGTCCAATATTGACAATGCTTCACATTCAAAGCCCCTTCATAACAATATTTCCAATATTGACATTTCTTCTCAAACCAATCAATCAATGATACTTCACCTATTTATCAAGGTTGACATCAATGACAACCAAATTTCGAACGAACAATCACCTTCATAACGTTATGTCCAACCTTCATAACATTATGTCCAATATTGACAATGCTTAACATTCAAATCCCCTTCATAACAATATTTCCAATATTGACATTTCTTCTCAAACCAATCAATCAATGATACTTCACCTATTTATCAAGGTTGACATCAATGACAACCAAATTTCGAACAATCCCCCGTATTTTTATTGATGGCAACCTTAGTAACACAATCTTACTTCCCTTGTGAAATGTACTATGTATTTTGAGTCCTTTGAGTTGACTTTATTTTACTCTTTATTTCTCCCCCTTTGACAACAATGAAAAAGGGAATATTTCTCTTCTTCCCCTGAGATGATGCTCCCCCTGAGGCAATGCTCTCCCTCTCTTTGTCTAATTTGTTTTGGACTTTTTTTTTGCTATCTATATCTCCTCTTTTGACATCGATGACAAAGAAAATAAATTTTTTACTGCTTTTCTCCGCTTGTGGATGTGTCAGTTGTTATCTCAATCTCTTGGTATTTTTCTGTTCAAATAGGGTTTTACTATATTCTCCTTTTTCATAAAGGACAAGGGTGTGAAGCTTACTGATCTTCTTGATCTATTTCTTCTTCTTCTTGATACTCTTTAGTTCTTTGATTCCAAGAGATCTTTACTGTTCTTTCATATCATTAATAACTTTGCTCTGTTCATACTCTGTCTTTATATATTTTGAACTCCTTTTTTTGCTTTCTTCTTTATATATTGTTTCTTTTATTCATCTGACTATTCTATAGACTAATTTGTTTTTGAGAGTTCATCATCATTACCAATGTTTTTTTCACCATAATCTTCTTCATCTTATTCTTTAGAAATTATTCTTCCTTGACCTTGTTCCTCTTCATATGAAAAGCTATGAATTTCACATTCCTTATTAGGAGTTTCATCCATCAATTTATTGTTATAAATTTATTCAATTTTAGGTGCAAGATCTTCGTTATCTTTCTTGCTTTCTGCTTTAGATTTTCTTCTCCATATCTTTCCATAAGGCACTTTGTTTGATGAAATTTTATTTTCTACATTTGTCCTTTTAGATTTATCGTCTCTTATTTTTTTCCAAATTTCATTATATTTCCTTCCTGACTTGTATGGATTATTTTTCATGGGTTGTCTTCTTGATTTCCTACAGTCTTGAAATTTGTACCCAAACTTATCATAGTTGTAGCATCTCATGGTATGAAAAAACTTTGTTGTGTGCCCAACATAATTTCATCTCCAACATTTCATTAAGTTATTGGACCTTCCTGAATTTTTATTTTCAGGACTCTTGCATTCCGTTGTTTTTTGAACAAAGTTTTTACAAGACTAACAATAACCATTGAAGGTGTTTCCATACTCGAGTCTGTTGTGACATGAGAAGTATGACTTTTGATATGTTTCTTGTTTTCTACTTTTATAGCTTCCTCCTTTAACAAAGTTCATGGTTTGTATTTGGTTTGTGATTTCACTTTTTCATTTTGACGAGGATAATCCTTTCTCATCTTTGTGAATGGTGTTCCACTTGCCACCTTCTTCTTTCTTATTGTACCCAAGACTAGTTTTGTCATCGATTGTTCTAGATCTTATCTAGGATGGCTGATCTATTATGGAATTTGACAATTGATTTTGTCTTTCCATTCTTCTTTTTGTGTTTGATAACTTCCAGTTCCAACATGTGGCATGTTTCTTCCTTGTTAGTCAACTGGATCTTCAAATCTTCTTCTATTTCCTTATCTTCTTCAAGTTGAGTTTTTAGATTGATGACTATTTCTTATGTCTCATCCAAAAATTCTGTGCATTTATTGGTTTTGTCATATGTCTTCAACTCTTCTATTAATTTTGTTAGATCAACAACTTCAGTCTTCAATCTTTTGATTTCTTCCTTGTTTTCTATCTAAATCCTTTTGAGGTTGATGACTTCCAATTCCAGCGTGTGGCATGATTATTCCTTTTTAGTCAACTGGTTCTTCATGGCTTCTTCACTTTCTTTAGCTTCTTCAAGTTGAGTCTTTAGACTTTTGACCATTTATTTATTTTTCTTCTAATTCTTCTTTGCATTTATTGAGTTTTTCATATTTCTTCAACCCATTCATTTCTTTTGTTAGATCAACAACTTTAGTCTTTAATCTATTGATCTCTTCTTCTTTGTCTTCTAGATGAATATTTTTTTCTTGCTCATCATGGTTGCTAGATTGATCTAACTGTTGTAGTAGAAACATATATTTCTTTTGAAGTTTCTCCATCTATTCTAGAGTGCACATAGTTGTGTATTCAATATTGTCATGAGCCTCCACAGGAAATTCAATATATATACGATTTCGTGTTTCCATAAAAATCTTTTCTAATGCAGCTATAACATCAGTCTTAAGATTTCATGTTTTTTCTTCAGTGATTACTGAGGTATGCATCGATTCCTTGATGAAGTTGTCTTCTTCATTGATAACTAGGGATTTCATCAATTCCTTGTTTGAGTTGTGTTCTTCTTTGATGACTGGGGATTGCATCAATTTCTTGTTTGAGTTGTCTTCTTTATTGATGACTAGGGATTTCATGAATTCCTTGTTTGAGTTTTCTTATTTATTGATGATTGGGGATTGCATCAATTCCTTGATGGTATGGTCTTATTTTTCAATGTTTTGTACTTTACTCTGATAAAAACTCTCTAGTTGGAGCTATAATACTTTAACATAGGTTCATTGTCCCATATTTTCTTTGATTTGGTTTGACAGTCCATTCCAGATTTCTTTTAATGCCATTGAATTTTTTCTCTTTGTTTCTTTTGTAGTTCTGGATTTGTTCGTTGAGGTGTTTAAGTACCAAGGCTTACATACTATTGAGTCCCAAACTCCAGATCCTCTTGACTTCAGATATATTTTCATACTTTCCATCCATGAAGAGTAGTATGTTTCGTCAAATAAAGGAGCTTCATTTGTGGAGAGAGTCATTTGTTTGTCCATTTGAGTGCTTATTAGGATCTTGCTTCTAGTGATTAGACTATTTTTCCTTGAAGAGACCTTGTTCTGATACCAATTGTTGAAACATACACTGACATTGAGAGGGGGGTGAATTAATGTCTAGAACTTTTGGCTACTTTTCACACTTTCATAGATTAACTAAATTAACTGAATAACATATATGTAGTTCAATTAATTATTAATAAACAAAAACTATATGAAGTAGATAAAAATACATTCTTTTATTTATTTAAATTGAATGAATACAAATAAAATCAATCCTTTAATTTCTTCAACTTCAACTGAATATGAGAGATCCAACTCTTTGATACAAGACTCGGCTTGTAGTTCTCAGATCCAACTACGAAATGAGGAATCCAGCCATCAAAACAATACCTGGCTTGTTGATATCAGATCCAACTGAGATGAGGAATCCAATCCTCATGACAAGACTCAACTTGCAAAGAGGCGCCAACTTGATAGAAGGAACTTTCATTTAATCCATTATATATATATATATATATATATATATATATATATCCACCAAGACACTTTCTTCCCTTCACATTCATTTGCTTATATATTACTCCAAAGGTTGTCACTTTGAAACAATGTGTCCTTTTGGAATGAAACAATGCACCCCTTCATTTAATTAACAAAAAATGGTAACTTTTATTAATTGGATTTTGTACACCAATTTAGACAACTATTTTTGTATGAATATTCTGTAGTTATTGAAACGAATTACAAAAATATATGACATGGATTTTTTGAAAAACATGTCCAATTAGCTGACTTGCGAGAAATTTCCCTAGAAAGTGTGTGAGGTGGCCGGTATAGAAAGTTCTTTGAAGGAAACTTGCCTAGATTTTTCTTTCATCGTCGAATGCCAGATCGTCTTCAATACATATTATCTTTTTGTGAATGTCTAAATCGACCTACACATATATCATTTGTTGGTGATTATTTAACCTCAACTTGTAAACATTTTACTTGATGGTTATATTAAAATTGGTTCCCTTTTAGCTGCTAGTCACTAAAGAGATGACTTAGTCTCACCCTTTTTCATATTTGCTTCCTCATTTGACCGACAAATATCTTTTTGGTTGACTCAACTAGGAGAAAGTCAAGGATGATTTTAGGGGCTAAATTTCGCTTATGGGCTAATTTTACAAGGTTTTTCCCAAAAAAAGATTCACTATTCTAAAAATGATTCGCCCAAATTCTATAGGATAAAATTATTTTACCCTAAAAATTGCCAAAATTTTATACAAACTATATAAAATCCTTAGAAATTTGAATATTTTTACAAAAATATCGCCAAACAGTTATAGTTGGAATATGAAGGATTAGTAAGATTCACTAAGGTTTCTACATTTTAAAATAAATTTCCATCCTTAAAATCATCCTTGAAGAAAGTTCGACTTGATTATTTCAATTCTGGTCGACCCATCTTGCTTCAGCCTTGACCTAAATTTTATTTAAGTTGTCTTTGACTTCTACCTTTAGGTTACTTCTTTATTGGACCAACTTGTCTTGGAAGAAAACTGACTTGAGAAATTTGACTTTGGTCATATCGACTTTCTTTGGACGACTTGTATTTCCCAACTCAATTTTCCTTCGACTTTGACCTTTAGTTGGTCGACTCATCTTGAAATTGATCGACTTTTCTTCTCCAAATTATGTCAATCTATAGGCTTGCAGTCGGTCAACTTGTTTTTGACTCGTCTTTCAATTGATTGAATTCTAGATAGTCGACCTTATTGTTGTTTGAATCGACTAGAACTGTGACTCGATGGTGTCAATGCTTCCCCACCAAACATCCACCATTGACATTCTATCTCATCTTTGGAATCTTCTTCAATTGAGATTTTCTGAATCACGTTTAATTAACCATGTCTCATTAACTTCTTTATTTATGATTTATATGTATCCATATTGGATTATCCATTTACCCTTTTTATCTGGACAGTTTCTTCACAATTTCTTATTTTGTGCATGGATGTTAATGACACAATCTCAACCTTATACAATATAGGATGAGTGTATCAAACTCATACAATATATTATTCAATATTATCTTTCTACTGGTATTGAAGTCACGTTCATAACATTATGTCCAATATTGACAATGTTTGACATTCAAGTCACCTTCATAACATTATGTCCAATATTGACAATGCTTGACATTCAAGTCACCTTCATAATACTATGTCCAATATTGACAATGCTTGACATTCAAGTCACCTTCATAACAATATGTGCATTATTGATAATGCTTCTCAAACCAATCAATCAATGATACTTCACCTATTTATCAAGGTTGACATCAATAACAACCAAAGTGCCAACAATTTACACTAGATAATAGTGGGTCATTGGTAAGAATATCGTAGGCCTTGCAACCATTAGAAGAAAAAATATCTTTGAATGAAGTAGAGAAACAAATATAAAAGTTATTTCTGGAAGGTATCCATGTTGGTGAAGTGAGTGGTCTATAAGTCCCTCTTTTATGGATTAAGAATTGAACTCGATGGATAAGTTTATCTCACTATGAGGTATTAATATTGTTAATCCCTATACAAGCCCCTATATTAAGCATAAAACCCATTATTAATCTCTAGATATTGAGTTATTACTTTTCTAGTGGTATATTAGTAGGTTGGATAGAACCTTTCATTGTAGCCTTTCATTATAATTGCACCCTTTCATTATATGATTATTCATTTAATTTTTATCATTATCAAGGCATTAGTTCATAACATTTGGTGTTAGAGCATACAATCCTAGGTTTTCTCTTCTTCAATCAAGACATTGGAACTTTCACTACAATTTTTTTCTAGGATGTTTCAGATCGCTGAATTTTGAGGAGTTCAAAGAAAGATAGCAAAGAACACGTGGTCAAAATTTCATTTTTTGTTTCATTATAGTTTTGAAGATATATTCTATGGAAGTTAGGATTTGTGAGAAGTCTAAACGAGTCATGTTTTTATTTTCACTATAAAATAATTTTGATGAAGTTTCAAACTCTGAAATTTCCATAATCCTAAGAAGACATAGCGAATTAGTTGTGATTTTTTTTTTCATATTTTGAATAATTACATTTTATGAGATATATCTTGTGGAAGTTGGGATTTTTACTAATCCTTAAATTAGTCTTAAAGGAGTCATTTTGTTATTTTTTTTCTTTTAAGGTTTTTTTAAGAGTTTAAGAAGTCATATAAGAGTACTAAAGTCTAGAATTTTAGACTAGTAAGGGTTAAAATTTCATAGATACATCAGGAAAAAGGTCAAACATCCAAACAATCTCCAAATTAGGGTTTGAAAGGTACACAACTTACAATGGGAATAACTTTTGATTGGAAGACATATTTTTCATGATTCAAAATTTGTGATAAAGAGGAAAAATAGGAGTATTGTTATTTTTTCACATGGCTACAAAGGGTGGTACAAAATTTACTTCACCAACTAAACCTCTAGAGACCTAAACCATGCTTGAATAAGAAAGAGAATATATTTTTCACCAAATGGGAAAGTTGGAAAATAAGATCGATGATAATAATGAACAAATGTTAAAGAATATGGAAAATAAGATGGATGAAAATAAGGAATAGATGAAGAATGGATAAAAATAGGGTACAAATGGAATGGATGGAAAATAAGTTGGAAAATAAAATGGATACAAATATGGAATAATTGAAAATTTCCATGTCAACCATCCTCTTATGTACCCTAGATGAGATGATATCTCAAAGAGATATCAGGACACAAGGAAATCATATAAATGTGGAGGAAATAAATATTTTTCCAAAAAATCATGATTATTCATCACCTCCACATACATATCATGGGTTCCACTCAAAAACAAGGAACTACATAATTCCCTGAGGAAGTTTGAAGGTAAATATCCTATAACATGGATATTCCAACTGGAGAAATTCTTTGATCTACACCAGGTGCCAAGATTAAAAAAGGTAACTATTGCATCCTTGCATTTATAAAATGATCAATTTGTTTGGTATCAATGGCTTTGTGAAAGAAAAGAGGATTCTATTATCTCTTGATCCATTTTTATGGATGAATTGATATCACATTTTGTGGATATTAAGAGCAATACATTATTTAGTCGATTGATACATCTTCAACAAAAAGGTCAAATTACATAGGACATTCAACAATTTAAAAAGTTCAATCTTAGGGTAAATAAAATTCCAGAGGATAATTTGTTCGACCTCTTTATGAGAACTTTAAAGGATAACATGTTGGATTACTGAGAGGGGTGGTGAATCAGTAATAGAGAAATCTAATCCTTTTTAACCATATAATGCAAGTGTTATATCGATATATCATTATCATCCAATATTTGCAGAGTAAATAAACAATTAACAAATGAACAATCATACAGATACACAATACACCAATGTTTTTACATGAAAACCCAAAGCGGGATAAAACCACAAAATGAATTTTCTTATATGTCTTGAAGAATTACATTAATTGGAAGCGCCAAATTACTTTGTTTTCCAGCTACAACTGGAAGGAGGCTCCAACCCCCTAGTTTCGCAGGATACAACCAGAGGGATGCTCCAATTCCCCAATTCTCTGGCTACAAACCCCTTATGTTCTCTGACTACAATCAGAAGGTGACTACAACCACCTTTCATTTCCCCGTCCAACTGCCCTAAAATATAAGTAGAATGATGGAACCACTGTCACACTATCACTGTGAAATATACTGTTGTAAACCTGTACCAATCAACGTGCACCAAAAAACCTATACCAATAACCTGAACCATGGATCAACCATGCATCAACGTGTACCTCAACCTGTAATCAAATTGTAACATAAAAAAGTGCATCAACCATGCACCAACTCGTACCTCAACTTGCAAACCTTCCTTAACTTTAACAACAAGAGAATAACATTTTCATCAAAATTTACTTTAGTCTCACATGACTAGTTTTGGATTAGTCAACAACCGTAACTTGAAATAATCATAACTATGTACCTGTAATGAATAAGGATTTGAAAATTTTACACAATGTTCTCGAGTGTGTTTTATACAATTCCTCCAGGTGTCACTACCTAGAACCTCTCAGAAAAGGAGTTATAGAAAAAATTGCATACCTTGTTGAATTCTGGCTTATTCTAAGCGAACTTGTAGAGCATGCCCCAAACGGAATATTTGTTGTATGGATTTGCAAATTTTAGACACAATACTATAGACTGTACTCTATCTAACAAATTTTGTCTTACTGAATTTGGACCTGTTATGAAGAAGTTATGATGTTTTTACCCGAAACACTTGTTTTAGACTAGTTTCAGGACTAGCCACAAACCCTATTTTCCACGTAGTGTAACTCCAAAAATACAACAACCTACAAGATGAAATACGTACCACAACTACTTGGATATGTTTCCTCAATGGCCTCCCAATTTCATGGTCTTAATCATTCTATAAAATACGTTATTACAAAAATGGTGAGATGACCTATAAATAACATACCTTAGAAAGCATCATCAAAAGAATTTATCCTCTCTTTATTTTCGGTCTTCTTTACTTCACCTTCCCTCTGAAATTTGGCTTAGATATCCTTTGTTTAACTCAATCACATGTATATATTCAATATGCTCAAGTGCTATTAAAATGAGAGAGCCCTGCCTTTTATTTATACTCTCCAAGTAGCTTCCTTAGAAGCATCTTCTAGGCCACTTTGTCCACATAGTCACATATGTCCAACTTTGCCCAGTTTGTCATTTGTCCATGTATCCAATAGCCACGTGACCACTTAACCCATTTTCCTCATTTTAGGGTTAATATTCTTATAACCACTTTCCATAATTATAAATTTCTCTATTTACTTTGTTATTTAAATAATCCTCCTTGACTTTGTCACTTCACTTTATTATTTAAATAATCCTGTTTGATTTTTTCACTTCACTTTATTATTTAAATAATCCTCTTTGACTTTGTCACTTCACTTTATTATTTAAATAATCCTCTTTGACTTTGTCACTTCACTTTATTATTTAAATAATCCTCTTTGACTTTGTCACTTCACTTTATTATTTAAATAATCCTCTTTGACTTTGTCACTTCACTTTATTATTTAAATAATTTATTCTTTGCAATCACTTTGACTTCTTTGACCTTTTAGGGTTTCAAGTTAATCATATGAGGGTCCTTCAACTTCGTAAGACCATAAATCTCAAATTGTGAGGAGTTATGTGATGTTCCACATACCACCGGAAATGACATGGCATCTACTATCCATCTAGAATAGTCTTACCTAGAAATATATCAAAACTCATACCATTATACATCAAACAATATTGGTTCCATTACCCAAACCTTTGTGCTACCAAAATTCGCTATCAGACTTTTTTCAAGGGTTGACATCAATGAAAACCAACCCAATTAATCAACAATATCCCCCTTTGTCATTGATGGCAACACTCTGATGCAATACTGAAATCATATCACTCATGCTCCCCTTAGAACCATGCTTGCATCTCTGTGACCAACGCTCCCCTTGGAACCATTCCTCTGTCCTATGCATATGATAAATCTCTCTGCCTTTGTTATCAATGGAAAATGTATCTTTCCATTTAGGGTTGATCCCCCTAATTGACTCGTCTAATCTCCCAACCTGAATTGTTATCTTTATGGTGCTTCCTCGTCCACATCTAAGACATATAAGATACACATTCAAAATAATTCATTTTGGAGTAGAAATAACTCTGAGTCTCTAACAAAGATACTCAAAGGCTTCCCGTGGAAGAGGTTTTGTAAAGATGTCTTCCACTTGTTATTTTGTGTCCACATATTCAACTCTAATGTTCTTTTCTGCAACCTATTCCCATAGAAAGTGAGACTTGATTTGAATTTTCTTCGTCTTGGAGTGCATCACCGGGTTCTTTGAGATACTGATGGTGCTTGTATTATCACAATAGATTGGAATGGGCTCATCATACTCAACCTGTATATATGTCAGAGTTTGTTTCATCCATAAAACCTATGTACAACATGGTGCTGCAATGTACTATGCCTTAGTTGTAGATAAAGATATTGATGATTGTTTCTTGCTTAGCCATGATACTTAACACTCACCCAAGTAGAATGTTGCTCTACTGGTGCTTCATGGGTCATCAATTTAACCTGCCCAATCTGCATCTGTGTAGGCAATAAGTGATAGATCTTTTCCTTTTGTATGCCATAATACAAACACTTTTGTTCCTTTGAGATATCTGAAAATCCTCTTCACTACTAATACATGTGACTCCTTAGGTGTTTCTTGAAATCATGCCACCTCCAACTATCTACATTACATCTAGTCTTGATGTTATCACACATAGTAGGCTACCAATCATTGACCTATATTACCTCTGATCTCTAGAATTTGAATTAGCATCTTTGTTCAACTTGCAACTGGTTTGCATGGGAATGATAACTGGTTTGCAATCTTCCATTCCAAACCTCTTTAGAATTTCTCTAATATACTTGGTTGGAGAAATAAAAATTCCTTGGTTTCTTTGATGTATCTGAAGACCCAGAAAGAAAGATAGTTCTCCAAGTAATGGAATTTCAAATTCATTCTGTATGTCCTTTGCAAATTTCCGTCTTAACCTGTCATCATTACTTCCAAAAATAATATCATCAACATAAACTTCAATTAATAAAATATTATCTTGATTTACCTTGATGTATAGGTTGTTGTCTGCACTTCATTTTCTTAACCCTGCTTGTTGTAGATATTTATTCATTTTAGAGTACCATGCTCTAGGAGCCTGTTTTAGACCATACAAGGCCTTCTTTAATTTACACACATAATCTATGTTCTCTAACAACTGAAATCCTTCTAGTTTTTCAATGTAGAGTTCTTCTAAAAGTTCCCCATTCAGAAAATTTGATTTTACGTTCATATGATACACTTTAATATTTTTGGAGCATGCATAAGCTAAAAGCAATCAGATTGCTTCCATTCTGGAAACTGGGGAAAATGTCTCTTCAAATTCGATTCCTTCAACCTATGCATATCCTTTACATACCAATCTAGATGTGTTACTTGTAACCTGGCCATCTTCATTCAATTTATTCCTGTATACCCACTTTGTGTTGATCACATTCTTATCCTTTGGTCTTGGAACCAATTCCCAAGTGTCATTTTTCTCTATTTGATCTAATTCTTCATCTATGGCCTTATTCCAATATTCAGCCTTGCTCGCCTCTTCGAAAAAGGTTGGTTCAATTGTAGATGAAAGTGCTAGGGGTATTTGTTATGGTGAATGGATTCTTCTTCTAGTCTCAACTCTTGCATCTTGGTTTCCAATAATTTGATCTGAAGGATGATTCTTCTGTACTCGTCTGCTAGGTGTCTTTGGAGGCACTTGTTGAAATTTCTCTTATGATTTTATTGGATCCTCTTCATCTTCCCCTTCTACTTATTTTTCATCTTCTGCTTCTTCTTCATAAAGTTGTTCCATTGATTCATTTTCTTCTTCCTTTAATTCTTGTCTACCTGTTTCATAAATTGTTACGTTGATGCTTTCCACAAATTTGTTCAATCTCAGGTTGTAACACTTGGATGCTTTCCTTGTACTTGAGTAACCAACAAGTACTCCTTTGTCCACATGAGAGTCAAACTTTCTCATTCTGCCATCTTCTCTTTTGATGTAGCATTTGCTTTCAAAAACTCTAAAGTTCTTCACATTTGTTGGTCTTCCTTTGCATAGCTCGTAGGGAGTTTTGTCAGTGTTGTTTTTGAGAATTACTATGTTTTGAATGTGAATTGATGTATGCATTGCCTGTGTCCAAAATATATTTGTCAATTTGGAATCCATTAGCATTTTTCGAGCCATTTCCTGTACTGTCATGTTCTTTCTTTCAATAACTCCATGTTGTTAAGGTGTCTTTGCAACAAATAATTTCCTTTTTATTTCATGCTTTCTGTAGTAGTCCATAAATTACTTTGAAGTGAACTCTCCTCCATTATCAGATATCAAGAATTTGATTTTTGAATCCATTTCATTTTCAACCATTTCCTTGTAGACCTTGAAGTTTTCAAAATCTTCTGACTTATTCTCAAGAAAGAAAACTGCAGTCATTCTTGTATAATCATCAACTAATAACATAACGTATTTATCAAATTTTAAACCCTTTGTTGTAGTCACTCCAACTAGATCATTATGTACAATTTCTAGTGGTCTTGTCATTGAATATTCTTTTGATTTAAACCTGGTCTTTGTTTGTTTTCCTTGTTGACAATGCTTGCATAAAGTGTTCGTTGGTTTTGTGATCCGGGGCATTTCTCTAACTGCTTCCCTTTTGCTGAATTTGACAAGGTTATCAAAATGTATGTGACCCATTCTTTTGCTCCATAGCCAAATTTCATCTTCCTTTCCTAGGAAACACTTTTCATTTCCAATTTCACTTAATACATATATGTTGTTTGAAGTTCTTGTAGTTGTTGCAATCAATTTTCCTTAACCTTATTTTCTTATCTCACACTTTTGTGAATCAAAAGTAACGTTATGAACTTGGTCACACATTTAACTCACACTTAGAAGATTATGTTTCATATCTTCTACTAGTAAAACATTTCCTACCTTGGTATTCTTGTTCCCAATTATGACTATGCCTTTTCCAATTATTTTAGCTGAATCATCATTTCCGAAGGAGACTGATCCATCTCTTTCCTTTCTTATTGTAAGAAACCTGTCTCTATCACCTTTCATGTGTTTTGAACAACCACTGTCAACATACCAACCATGTTTCTTCTGCTTAGCTTGTAGAGCGAGTGTGCATTCTTCATTGCTATATTGATTCTTCTTTCTTATCCATGTCATTTTATGAGGTTCCTTTCTGTGACTATTTTTGTTCTGCTATGGTTCTCTAGGAGGGACTGTCATTCTATAATATTTGGCCATGTGTCCAAAGTTGTTACATTTGTAGCATTCCACTTTAGTGCTCAAAGATTCAACCCTGTTGTAACTTATTCTCTTTGTTTCACTAGACCTTCTTGGATAACCCTTTTGTGTATGAATTTAAAAGTTGTTTATGTTCCTGTTATTAGCTCTGCAATTCACAGCTTTATGTCCAAAATTATTACATGCATAACAGAAACCAAAAAATATAGTTTGATACCTGGGAGTTGAAGATATTTTGAAAGGAGGTACTCTTATGAATCCTTCTTCTTCCTGAGGCCTATCTGTTTCTGTCGGCCATTGATTCTGAAATTTGAATCTTCTTGGTGGAGGAGTGTCCCTGCAATTTTCTTTGTAGACCTTCCTATCCCATTTGATTGTTTCTGCATAGATTTTTGGATATGTTTCTTATTCTGTTGTTTTGGAGCTTGGTCCCTTTTCTATCTGATTGTATCCAAGTCCAGACTTGTCATGATGAGGTTTTTGACTGCTGATAATGTCATTCAAAAATTTTGAGTTGTTCTGCATATTTTTCTTTTGAACATCCTTTCTTAATGTGGCAATTTCTACTTCCAAATTTCCAATGATCATGTCTCTTCCTTCTAGATGTTCTTTGAGTGATTCTTCAATTCTTTTATCTTCTTCAATTTGAACCTTCAAATTTGTGATCATTTCTTCTAGTTCCCGAGTGTCTTTTTTCTTATCTAGTTCTGCTTGTAGTTTCTTGTTTTTATTTTTTATTTTTTCTTCTGATAAATTCTATGGCACACAAAAACTCTTCTCGGTAGTCAACTTCTGCCTCTTCATATTCTTCTTCAGATTCTTCTTCAAATTCTTCTTTATCAGAGTCTTCTACTGCCATGAATATAACTCTTTATGTCTCACTGTCACTGAATTCATCTTCATCTGATGATGAGAAGTCTTCTTTAGTGCATAAGCTTTTCTTGAAAACTTTCTCTGTGGTTCTTTTGCATTTATATGTTTGTTTTCTATTTGAGTAACCTTCATCATTTCTCTTTTTCTGATGAGGACATTTTTTAGCAAAATGACCAATACCATCACAATTAAAACAAATCAAAGGAATCTTACCTCTATACCTGTCATTGGTTCCCTTGTTCAATCTTCTGACAAAGTTGGTTGCTTCTTCATCATCTTTTGAGACGTCACTATTGCTGCTATGTTCTTTTTCTTTGACCTTTTGGATGCTTTGAAGGCTGCTTCTTTTATATCTGGATTTTCCTATTCAATTCTCATTTCATATGTTGTGAAGATTCCAAGTAGTTCATCCATGCTTATTGAGTTTAGATCTGCTCTTTCTTATAGTGATGATATCTTAGGGTCAAATCTCATAGGAAGAGATCTTAGTACCTTTTGAACAATTACATATTCTTTGATTTCTTCTCCCAATCCCAAGATTGCATTTACTGTTTCATCAACTCTTAAAATATAGCTGCAATATTCTCATTTTCCTTCATATTTAGTTGTTCAAACTAACCTCTGTAAGTTTGAAGCTTCGTTTCTTTGACTTTTGAATCTCTTTCATAAATATTTCAAAGTTTGTCCCAAATCTCTTTAGCGGATTTACAATGTTGAACTTTGGTGAATATCGATTCTCCAAGACCATTCAAAAGTTCATTTGTGTCTTTGGAATTATTCTGAATGAGTTTCACTGCTTTGTCATTTCTCGACAGAATTGTTGGTGCCGTGTATCCATCTACACATGATTGCCAAATTTCAAATCCATGTGCCTGTATATATGTCTTCATCCTTGTTGATCCTCATTTTTTTCACCTCCAATTGCCTTATCTTGTCTTATATCCTAACCAATTTTGCCTCATACATATGCACTCTCTGCCTATTTTTCTCAACAGAAATGTCATTTAACAATTGTTTTGTACATGAGGTAATATTCATTTAGTCATGATTTATGTGGTTTATTAATGGTTAGAATTGAATAATTAATGAGTAGTATTCTCCTAATTACTTTGACTATTAATTAAGTAGCTCCATATGGTACTACCACTATTTGGTACTGCAACAACCCAATGATCTGGTACTGCAACAACCCACTGATCCAGTTCTCCACCTGATCTGGTACTCCACTACTCCGATACTCTGCATTGATTCGATACCATCTTTGCGCCTCTTCTGGTACCAACTTCATCTAGTACCAGCTCTATGCCTCTTCTGATACCAGATCCATCCGGTACTACCATTTCTCTACTCCGGTACCCAGATTTATGATTGTGCTAGTTCGGTACTAAACCCCTACCTACAAGATTCTGTTACTAGCATCCTATAAGATTCTAGTACCATATTTGCACTTCAATTTTCGTGTAGATAAAGGTGAATCTCAAAATTATGGGATATGGGTTTTGTCCAGAGTGGAATTTTAATGCGGAAAAATGTGGCTAAATTCATCCATATCACACGTGTGTACCTCCAAATCAGGGGGAATGATTCAACCTAAAATCATAAATTATTTCTAAACTGCCATATTGCTCTTTGATTTTCGTGCATATGGAAGCATATATTACAAAACAATCAAATGGTTTTTTAGAAAATCTATCCAGCTACAAAACCCATAAATAATTTCTCTAAGTTCACAAAATATAAATATATATCAAAGGATCTTTAACCAAAATTTGTAATATCTGGTGAAAAACCCAAATTTTGTGCATAAACAGTTTAAATGAATTCTGAGTTGGGGGATTTGTTTTGATCCATCCCCATTGAATTTATTTGTATAAATATGAAGGAATGAGTATTAAAGAGGAGGGATACACATTGTTATGTTGAATGAAATGTTGAACTGTTGATTCAATCAATCAATTGAAGGAATACAGATGATATTTTGTGCAATTCATAGGAATGAGTAAAGTGCTTTAGTCTTAGATTTCTTTAGAGGTACCTTGTTGGCTCAGCAATGGCCCATCGCCCAAACCAAGGTAAACCTTCTTGTATCTGTCTTTGTCTGATGTAAGTCAATTGTGTGAGTGTGAACACTTAATAATTGTGTGTGTTGCAGATGATTTTAAATGCATTCTAAGTACAATACATAATTATTTTATTTTGAATCAGTGTGAGTAAATGGTTATACATTGAGTAGAATAGATAATTCTATTTCCATTTATGCAGATTGATATTTAATTGATAAGAGTTTGATACATGTGTGGGATTGTTAAGTAAACAAATGTTATTATTTGAATTTATGACTATGTTGTTCTTAGTAGGTACAGGAACCACGAGACTTCATCTCTCACCTTCATGCTCCATATAATGAATTGTCTTAATTATATTGATTGTTTTCTGTATTAAAGAAGGTTCAATTGGAGTTGATAGAGTTATGACTGATTTCTTTCTAAGAGTGAATAACGTGGATTGTTGATTACTGTTTCAAATGATACAAGAAGCAATATCTAAGTTCATCTCTTCATTTCATGAGCCTCTAATGAGCATGTTATCTAAGTAAGAACCTTTTCAATTGAGTGCTTGTTTGAGAGTTTTATTATAACTTTTATCTTCTAGGTTTGAAGTTGTGTGAAGCATTTAGATATTCCAAAACAAAGTGTTATGTTCTTAATTGTTTCTTGATTGATCTATACTCATCATACATAGATAAACCACTTGTTTCCGGCACATATAGTGTAACAACTCTATTGATTACGAATCTCGGTCGATAATTTATGTTTGGTAATATATTATGCATATAATTGCACCAACAATCCTTATGCTTCAAAATGCATAATTTTTTCCATCAAACTTTGTTATTCCATTTTTTTACATGTTGTTGCTCTCCATGATCTACCTTTCAGTATGTAAACAGATTTCTAAAGGAACCTCCTATGATACCAATTGTTCGATTACTGAGAGGGGTGATGAATCAGTAATAGAACAATCTAATCCATTTTAACCATATAATGCAAGTGTTACATCAATGTATCATTATCATCCAATATTTCCAGAGTATATAAACAATGAACAAATGAACAATCATACACATACACAGTACACCAATGTTTTTACATGGAAACCCAAAGGGGGAGAAAACCACGAAATGTTTTTTCTTATATGTCTTGAAGAATTGAATTCATTGGAATCACCAACTTCCTTTATTTTCCAGATGCAACTAGAA
>JZKD02S0233682.1:552828-577121 GCA_000966675.3 Picea glauca
GGAGGCTCCAACCCCCTAGTTTCTCAGGCTACAACCTGAGGGAATCTCCAACTCCCCAATTCTCTGGCTACAACCAGAAGGAGGCTACAACCCCCTATGTTCTTCAGCTACAACCCAAAGGTGGCTACAACCACCTTTTATTTCCCCATTCAACCACCATGAAATATAAGCAGAATGATGGAACCACTGTCACACTATTACTGTGAGATATACTGGTGTAAACTTGTACCAATCAACCTGCACCAAACAACCTGTACCAATAACCGAAACCATGCATCAACCTATACCTCAACCTGTAGTCAATTTGCACTATAAACAAGTGCATAAACCATGCACCAACCTGTACCTCAACCTGCAAACCTTCCTTAAATTTAATAATAAAAGACTATCATTTTCATCAAACTTTAATTTAGTCTCACATGACTAGTTTTGGATTAGTCAACAACCCTAACTTGAAATAATCATAACTATCTACTCGTAATGAATAAGGATCTGAAAATAGTACAAAATTTTTTTCAGTGTGTTTTATGAAATTCCTCCAGGTGTCACTACATGGAACCTCTTAGAAAAGGATTTATAGAAAAAATGGCATACCTTGTTGAATTTTGGCTTATTCTAGAGAGCGATCTTGTAGAGAACGCCCCGCACAAAATATTTGTTGTATGGATATGAACATTTTACATAGAATACTACAGATTGTAATCTAACCAAATCTTTTTTTCTTACTAAATTTGGATCTTTTATGAAGACGTTATGACATTTTTACTTGAAACACATGTTTTAGACTAGTTTCAGGACTAGCCAGAAACCCTATTTTCCACGAAGTGTAACTCAAAAAATACAACGACCCACAAGATGAAATTCGTACTATGACTACTTGGATATGTTTCCTCAATGGAATTCCAATTTCATGGTCTGAATCATTCTATAAAAAACGTTATTGTGAAAATGGTGAGATGACCTGTAAATAACATACCTTAAAAAGCATCATCAAAAGAATTTATCCTCCCTTGAGTTTTGACCTTCTTTACTTCACCTTCCCTCTGAAATTCATCTTAGATATTCTTTGGTTACCTCAGTCACCCATAGATATTCGATATCCTCAAGTGTTATTAAAATTAGAGATCCTTCTCTCTTATTTATAATCTCCAAGTAGCTTCCTTAGAATCATCTTCTAGGCCACTTTGTCCACATAGCCACTTTGTCCACATAGTCACCTATGTCCAACTTCACCCAATTTTTCACTTGTCCATGTATCCAATAGCCACTTGACCACTTAATCCATTTTCCTCATTTAAGGGTTAACCTTCTTATAACCACTTTCCATAATTATAAAATTCTCTATTTACTTTATTATTTAAATAATCCTCCTTGACTTTGTCACTTCACTTTATTATTTAAATAATCCTCTTTGATTTTGTCACTTCACTTTATTATTTAAATAATCCTCTTTGACTTTGTCACTTCACTTTATTATTTAGATAATCCTCTTTGACTTTGTCACTTCACTTTACTATTTAAATAATTTCTTTTTTGCAAGAACTTTGACTTCTTTGACCTTTTGGGGTTTCAAACCAATCATATGAGGGTCCTTCAACTTTGTAAGGCCATAACTGTCAAACCATGAGTAGTTATATGACGTTCCACATACCACCGGAAATGGCATGGCATGTACTATCCATATAGAATAGTCTTACCTGCAAATATATCAAAACTCATACCATTCTACATCAAAAAAACTTGGGTCCATTACACAAACATTTGTGCTACCAGAATTCGCTACCGGACTTTCTTCAAGGGTTGACATCAATGAAAACCAACCCAATTAATCAACATAGCATTCAACATGAGGTGTGTCTCTTCAAGCCTAAATCCCTAGAGCATGTTTTTAGTTTAGAAAGGAAAGTGTAAATAAAAAATATGGCTCCTAAAAGGGTGGCTACTAAAAAATATGAACCATGTTCCTTCTTCTAACCTCACTCAGATGAAAATTTTGACACCTCATCAAATTGATGAAAGAAGAGAAAAGGGACCATGTTTCAATTGTGAAAAAAAATAAAGTAAGGGGCATAAATGGCATGAGAAGAAAGTATTATACATATATAGTGAAGAGGAAGAAGATCAAGAATTGGAACCATCACAAGATATAGAGCTAGAAGAGACTACTCCAATAATATCTTGTCATCCATTGGATAGCATTAGTACTCCACAAACCTTCAATATAGAAGGATATATTAAAAATAAAAAGGTAACAATGTTGATTGATTTTGGTAGGGTGTAGTCTAAACATTCTACTTGTCAGTCAATTTAATTGCTTAAAATAATGAACATTAAATTATCAATCTAGGAGCTTTTTAACTTGTGAGATGCCAGAAAAAATATATGTAGGACTAGGAAACTAAACTATACTAAACTTACTCTACTGAATTCAAAGGTAGATAACTTAATAAATCATTTCCAAGATTCAATATTAAACATTGAGGCTAGATTCAATTACAGTCTTTTACCTCCATCAGAAATATTCATGCAACCATATATCTCTCTCAATGATTCAAGTGACCCTTGCATTTTATCAAGAGTCAAACTCAAAGAAAATAAAATCTGCATAATTGAATCCATAAATATCAGATTTTAATCAAGGTCTTGTAACTTTCATTTTGTTTCCTGTAATCATAACCCATTAATATTTTTGGTAACACACCACTTGCAGTAGATCACACACTCGAGTAGAAATTAAAATCATGAAAATTAAAAGCATAAGGAATCACTCAAAACTTGAAATGAAATTAAATGAAACAAAACTAAGGAATCCACAAGAATGCATCAATAAATCAAACTAGAATGAGGATTAATTGCAGATATCAAGATACTAGTCACACTTTATCTCTTCAATTCACTTGAGAACAATTACAAGTGAGCATTTTCCTATAGGTAGGAGTCACACCATTGCAAAATCCAAAATGAAACCAGATAGAGTAATTAATTCAGAAATTTGTTCAAATGTTGGACTACATTTACTTAACCCACTAGCTACAATATTTCACTTCTTAATGGAAATGTTCTTGTAACTATTATTTATGCAATCTATTCAATCATTTAAGCATTTCTTGTTATATACCCTCACTCTTATGAAATCAAAACCACACAACATTTAAATGTAAAAAAATAGAGAAACTAAAGATAACATGAACTAAGATGCATATAAATGTACAATAGATACTCGAGCAAGGGCGCCTCCTAGCTTGGGATGTGTTGTAGTTAGTCTACATAAATTGAACACATGATGAGGAGCAATGGAACTGTTATATTATAATTAAAATCTTCAAAAGTTACAGAGAGGAATTACAATACTCTGCCACCAACAATGCTCTTCTACTATCTAACTCTCTTCCATCCTCCCCTCCCATCATATTTCATCTACTTCCCATTCATACATATATAGTGCATTCATTGCAAGGGTAATAATTTTAGATGATAGGAATAATCCCCCATTGTTTAGATCTATGCATATTTTTAATGACCTTCACCCTACAAAAATGTTGATATTATTTATTGGAAAATCCATTCATTTTCTTCACAGACCATCAAGAGCTTAAATACTTAGTAAATAGGCCATTCCATCAGGAAAAAATATGTCGATGGATACTACTATTTCAAGAATTCATCTTTGAAGTAGTAGTCCGACTGGGTAAAAAGAATGTTGGCCTAGACCATCTATCCCAACTTGAAACATGAAATGATCTAACTGGGATATAGGATGAGTTACTTGATTCACATCTATTTCGTGTTGAATTTGCCCCAAAATAACTTGAATAAATAGAAAACAATTTAGAGGAGGGGAAGGCTCCTGATGATCTCCCAACAAATAACAAGAATATATTAGCACTGAAAGTAACACCATTCACTATCATGAGTGTATACCTCTATAATATAGGAACTTATTATATTTTGAGAAGATGCACCATGGAAAATGAGAAAGAAGTTATAATCAATGAAGCACACAATGGCCCTATGGGAGGTCATTTTCAAGATGACACGATAACTAGGAAGATCCTTCAGGTAGGCCTCTGGTGGTTGAATTTACATAAACAATGGTGATAATAGGTGAGTAAGTGCGAAAAATTCCAGAGGATGGGTTGACCTATGTGGAAAAATGAAATGTCATTACATTCTTTAAATCCTAGTTTACCATTTTAAATATGGGCTATCGACTTTGTTGGCCCATTCCCGAAAAAGACCCAAGAGAACTGGGGCTGAGTATATTATCACAACAGTTGAATATCTAAATAGGTGGGTGGAAGAAAAACCATTAGAAATTTATACAAAAGATACATCAACCAAATTCATATATGAAAATATAGCAACTATATTTGGATCTCCTTTAAAGTTAATCAATGACCAGGGAACACATTTTTTCAATAGCACAATTGAAATCTTACTTGAAAATTTCATGATCGACTAGAGGAATATGATCTCCTATCATCCACAAGCTAATGGAATAGTCAAGTCATTTAACAAAACATTGCACAAGGACCTAACAAAAATCTAAGGACTTGATAGGGATGATTGGGATGATAAAGTCCCAACAGTACTATGGGCATACATGACAACATTCAAAATATTGATTGGATAAACATTGTTTAAACTTGTTTATGGTAAAGATCTTGTAATCCCATTACACTTATGTTCTAATGGAGGAAGCATATCATTCATCCTAGAATTCAATCATAACTTAAATATGAGATAGTGATTCTACCAGGTTAACCAATTGGAGGAAGAAAGGATGCTAGCATAACAACATAAATAAGCTCAAAATAACCAATAGAAATTTTGACACAACCGACACATCAAGAAAAAAGACATGAACATAGGAGATTTGGTATTATTGTATGATAGTAGGATAAATAACAAGCCACAAAAATTATAAACTACTTGGTTGGGTACTAAAGTGGTCAAGGACATTGCAAGGGCACCCCTTTCAAAAATTAGTGAATAGGACCCAAATAAATAATTATGATGCATAGAAGCCTCAAGACCTGGAAGTAAAAACCTCTTTGCGGGTGCCATCAATATCTAACTAGCTTGAAAACCCTTTGGGGCATCCTAGGTTGAGCCATAAATAAAGAAAATAAGAAAAAGAAAAAAAAAAGAAAAGAAAAGAATAAGACAAGAAATAAAAGAAAGGAAAAATAAAGATTAAATAAATCAAAAAGATATTAACATAAGTAATAAATCAGTCAGTTATGGAAATTAGGTATGAAACTATCGAAAGACAACAAGTTATATGACCCACTTGAACCATAAAAAAAATCACTATTCCAAGCCAAATAAACTTAATATGAGAAGAGAGAAAAGTTTGTGGCCATCAACAAGGATAATTAGAGAAGAAAACAAAAAATCCAGAGAAATTTAAACACCAAGACAAGATCTCCACCATGTTCTAAACATATGAGCCAGTTAATCAAGTAAAAGAGAAGTATTCAATTCAATGAAATGTGAAATCCCACTATTAAGCGAGCGTGAACATCATAAATCAAGAGAGCGAAAAAATTATAAATAAATAGAGAATGGAAACTAAAAATCAAGTGAGCATGATTATGTTCAAACAAATCGACAAAAAGAATATGGCTTCAAAAAGTCAAACATCAACCAAGTCGGCAAAGAAAAGAAAAGAAACCTAGTCAAATGACTTGACCATAAATATTTGATCAACCAAAAGAACCAACCTAACTAGGTTAACCAAATAAACTAAAAAAAAGAGTTGACCAAGTCGTATGAATTACCCAAGAAAACATAATTGGATTAGTCGAAAAAACTAGCCACCAGGAGTACTTGGACTTAATCAATGCATGAGGGGACGAGCTTGACCACCACTTTGTTGTCGACATAGTCATCCCCTCATATGAGCAAGAATTTACATCTTTCATAACTATTGAAATGCATGAATACATAACACCACTGGCCATATTAATTTCTTGACTTCACCTCCCACCTATAAATATAGAGGACGTGTATGACTTTATCTCTATACTATTCACTCCTGAGCATCAGAGCACTTAGAGAACTGATCTCATAACCAATCATTTGAATCCCAAATATCATAAACTAGACTTTTGGTTTGACCAAAAACAAACTATATCCATGCTGAGAATCAAAGGGTAGGTCCCGAATGCTTTGTCTGAGCCATGAAAAAAGGATAAATTTGATAAAGACATCACAACAAAGTTATAAGTCTGCATGCAGAACATACAGAGTGTGAAAATGGAAGAGATTGACTTGGATAAACACTGGAAAAAATTCACTGCATGGGGCATGGAGACTAGAGTTTCGAAGAAATAAATGGATTTCTTGGATAAAGTTGGCATTCAAAATTTCATGGGGGCCCCACGGGTGGTAGAGTTTGGAGGCTAGAAGGAGGAAAGTAGTGAAATTTATGGTCATTTAATACCATAAAGGAAATTTATGGTTATACTTTCTGGTAGGAATCATTGGAGAAATGGTACACCATTTCACAGGGTTACCGCATGGAAGAACGACAATTACCAAAAACCTAAATTCAAATGACTAGATACATTTCCTCATAGTGGGAAAATCAGTAAATAATTTCAAGTGGTTACTAATCAATAGGGTAATAGATTTAATAGTATAATGGACTTGTATTATCATCTCATTGTGCTTCATGGATGTAGTTCAAGCATTGGATGTCAATCTCACAATGCTTGAGCCTATTGGCCAAATTCTCCAAGTAGGCATAAAATTCAATTGGGATGAACATCCAGCTGCAAAAATCAAGAGTAATTGCAGGGAATTCCAAGAGAATGGGTGAGCCATCAAATTCCCTTCTCTTCTAATTTGGCTCACCATGAGTCAATTCATCCTAGTCAAGGATCCATCCTTTACAACAAAATAGGTCCTGACCATGGAAAACTATATGGTTTTTTCCCCATGAGTAGACGACTTATATGACTCCCTACCTGTTGATGAAATGTTCAGAAGTTGGGTGACTAATTTGAAGAATGTATCACAAAAATGGAGGGTCGAACAAAAATTTCAATGAGAATGATACCAAACTCCCACATCCAATTCAGTCTCGACATCACTACATTCTGGTGTGGATTCCACAATGGATTGGTGCTAATAGAACTAGAATATCAGCCAATAAAGCTCCATATATTTGAATAACCTGATAGGAAGTTTGGATACATTGTAATAAAAATTCGACCAGAATTATTACATAAGAGATCCATCGTACTAACACTGATGACAAATGTTGAACATGAGGAGGAAAGAGAAGCAACACTATGTTCCATTTTGTTTGTCGAAAATATGGGCATGGAAGGAGGAACTCTTGTAAATCAAAGCCCCATTAAAATAAAACAACATGAAGGAATAACCAAAGCTAAATAATCCACTGATCACGACGTAGCTCCAACAAAGTTAGATTTCATTTGGAAATAAACATTTCAATAAGATACTTATCTTAACTTTGATGACCCTTTAATGTGAGGAAAATTTTTCTCTCTCACAAACATGATAGTTGAGAAAGTCAAGCACCACGAAAAACAAACTTGACAAGATAACAAAGTCACCAGAAATATATCAAAATTGAGTGTTGGGTCTTCATTTTAGGAAGAAATGACAACCCTCAAAGAAAATCATGTTGAAGCACGAAAATCCAAATTGGCCCTTGATAAGCATGTTGAAACTAGAATATAGAAAAATAAGAGTCTAGAAGATCAGGAGGAGGAGAGTATAGGTCGAAAAATTGTTTCCGCATCACATCGAACAAACACAAATAGACCCGACCCAAGTACTAAACTAGTTCCAAAGTGGAAAAGAACCACACAAAGTATAATTGACCTAATGAGGAAGTCACCTCTGATCTACCTTGATCCAATTATCGAAGAAATAATAGAAACAAAAGAAGCACCCAAACACAAAAAGAAACAAAGGAAAGGACATTGCCAAGTCTCCTCTGAAGAAGATATTTTAGATACTCTACCTAGTGGAAGTGAACAAGAAAGGTCAAGGAAGTCCAACTCAAAGGAAGTGAAAGAAATCATACAAAATGGAACTAGCACAGATCATGTATCAGTCAACCCCACCAAACTCTACTCAAGAAGAAACTAGTTTGATTAAAGTGAATCAGTGAAGTCATGTCGACATCTCTGTAGAAAATGAGACACAAAAATATTAAGAAGTAGAAGGACAAGGGGATGCACATAATCATGGGTTTGAACACAGTACCCAAGAACAAAAAATAGTCAAAAACGATTATATCATAGTACCAATAGGTGGAACCGATCTCCCCTAGAAATATGACAAAGAAATAGGAAAAGGACAATAGGAGAAACATACAGAGAAATAGAAGGATATACATACTAGAACCGAGTAGTTGAATCAACACATCAACGAACAAGATAAAGGGGACAACAATGTTTATAAAGGGCCACCTAATAAAACAATTCCTCCCCCTAGAAGTTCTTAGAAAAAAAAATCAGATCCCCCTGAGCAGAACTAAAATAGAGATCAAAACAATGCAACTGGCCAGGACAATAATGGAAATTATGAAAGGAACAATGAAATCAATCCTCAGACTACCATAGAAACAAAAATAAGGGAAATCAATGAAGAAAAATTTGAAAATGATGAACAAGTGAAAAAAGGAAATGATTCTAGTAAAGACTAGGATCAAGATGCAAATAAAAACAAAGAGAAACAAAGTATCAAAAAGAAAGAAAAGAGTAATAAGAAAAATATGATTCATAGAAAGGAAAACACATCAGATCTAGTCACATTCACTACCTTTGAACTAGTTGGGTTGTCGGAACTGACTTTAGAGACAGTGTTTGACCCTTCATTAGCATCTGACGAGCAAATATTTGAGTTATATAAACAAGTCACAAAAGAGTTTACTAGCAAATGGAAAAGAGCTATGAGGGATGGTGACCAATTCATAAAGTGAAAGGATAAGGAGAAATAAATATTGCAAGGTTGTGTGCTATTAGAAAAATAAAAATTTAGTTTAGAGCACCTAATAGAAGGAATGGATCCTTTAGAAGCATTCAAAGGATTAGTGAAAGTAATGGTCGAAAAAGGTGCCAAAAGTCAACAGGAAATTCAAGACCTCAAACGAGCAAATAAATAAATAAAGAAATTGCATAGCCAAAAAATTAGAAGTAATAAAGACTTAGTGGTTCATTATATAGCAGCAATCCTCCAAAACAAATATGAAAAATTCAAGGAGGTCCAACAACACTTAGAAGTGGTCACCACACAAAAGGTAGCACTAAATACAGTTCCTAGAAACTATCCATCCTACTTTTACACAAGTTATAGCAATCTTAAGGCATAGAAGATAATAATCTCCGACTTGAGGACAACTAGAGAGCTAACTAGTGACCCAAAATTTAAATTGGTTGTCACAAATCATATCACAAAAGAGAAGGAAGTCGAGGTTGAACCATCCAATAAGGAAAGGGAACAGTTGAGAGAAGCAAACAAGGCTCAAGGGGAAACAAAAAATGCCATCAATAATATTTACTAGGTTAAAGGGAAAACACAGGACATAGAACAAAAGTTCGACCGAGAGTCGACTTTAGTGTAGGATGCCCCCTTAATAGACAAACTAGATTTCTTGGCATAATTAAAGTCACTAGGGATGGAGGCGCAATATTCAATCGACGACTGGCATATTTTCTCGCAATGTTTTTATAAAATGGCCCCAAGCATCTACCAAACATCATTTTAGGGACTTCCATAACATCCTACTGAAAATTCAGGTGTTGCATCATCATATCTATAGATATTTCAGTTTTTCAAACTAACAATATCATAGTCAAATTTCCCAACATCTAGTCATGAATCAGTAATACCAAAATGGTCGCCGAAGGAACAGAAGAATCCCATATGGAAAAGAGAACAACACCTTTTCCTCCACATGTAAATTTGCATGAGTGGACAATTCTAGAGGAAACAATTGGGAAAACAATGCAACCAGAGGATCAGTTCCAACATGATAAAACATCCTGATCATGAAATCAACACATAATTCTATTTTATTTTTTTGCACATATAAATCCCCCCCTCGAAAGTCCTCTTTTCATTCAACACTTAAAAACATTTTGAGGCACAAGTCGGTAAGTCGACAGAATATGTAAAGCTCATCTGTCTGAAAAATTAAAGAATTGTTTCGGGGAAGTTAATTCCAAGAACATACAACCTGAATCATCACATCCATATTGAAGAATCGAGCATGAGATGACATTAGAATTCTTCTCTTCTTCAAATACATTATTCTCTCTTTCTCATTCTCAAAAAATTGTAACCGATCTCTCTCTCTCTTCTCAAATAATAATAATAGTCAAATGTAATGTACTAGTGAAAACATCTTCGGGAGGTCCAACAAGGTCTGACAAACTCTTCTCAAATTTAATAGTCACACTCCCCTATTTCTCAGTACGAGCAAGGAATTGAGTGGTGGGCCTATGATTTAGGGGCTAGTCATCTCTACCAAACTAGACCCTCCAATCGAACAGATAAGTTGACTGCAAAATTTGAATAGAGGAGTCGATCGAACAGACAATTAGAGTCGAATGACAAAGAAGATAAGAGATATAACTGACAAGTAATTTCTATGACATGTATATATATGTGACTATGTAACAAAGATAGGTTAAGGTTGTCTATACATATAATAAAAGTGCATATTTTTTGTTCTCCCATTACTTGTGTATGCTTCCTTGTATGTCTATGTGTGTATATAATATTTTAACATATGTTTCTCTTTGTAAGGAAATATTGGTAACCTTCTCATGCTTTATCTTAGACTACAACAACACCATAATCAATTAACATAGAAATTTCAACATCATTCAAATTACATCTTGCCTCAACAAATTAATATTAGTGCTCATCCTAACAGTTATTCACCATTGCATAGATTATATTATACTAATTATTATCCCTTATTATGATCTTACCTTCACTGTAAGTTTGATTCAACTACCTATTCCTTTGCAACTTCCACAAGAAGATTAAAGGTTGATTAAATAATCTTAGGAAAGAGAGTCCATGTTGAACATCATCAATCTCCTTTGTCTACTGAGTTTTTTTCCCTATATTGTATGTATCAATAAGCATCATCAATCTCCTTTTCTGACTGAGTTTTTTCCCCTATATTGTACATATCAAGTGATATAGAGAACCCATGTGCATATATTCAGTAACCATTAAAATATGGGGTGGAAGTGTTTAAGCTCCAAGAAATAATATTTACAATGATACAAACACATGGACTATAATTAAGCCAAGGAAATATTATAATGCCTAACTTTAAGTACTAGTTGCATTGTTGCTTCTAAAACATGAACTAAATTCATATTTCACCAAAACAAAATTTTCATCAAATAAAATATGCTATAACTTCATCAACCAAACCATCATATTCACCCATAACTTTCCTAATTCTTATCATACTATACTAATGAAAAAGTCATTCCATTGAGACTAGATGATTTGAGGACAAATCATCCTTTAAGATAATGTTGAGATAGGATTCCCTTATGAACACTTTCGACATGAATCCCTCTATGCATCAAGTACATGGCATGTTTGTTCTATTTCAGGCCAAGTGGGCACTCATGCAATTATTTAATTATAGTTTATTGATTGATCATATTTGACTTTATTTTGTATTTATACCCCATACCACATTGTTAAGAGCACAAGTGACTCTTTATACCCCTTACCACATTGTTAAGAGTACAAGTGACTCCTAATAAAATTATTGTAGTTTTTTTATTGGATTATAACAAGGCTTCCAACTTCTCACATGTTGTGTATATGCTTGTTATATGCATCTCAAGTTATTTTTTCTATTGATTTGGATTATTTATATCATAAATAGCACACTTATGTTCTCTTTAAGTTGCATCATATTAGCACACATATTGTCCTGGCATTAATTAGCATAGTTAGTCACAATAATCCATTGCTAGATATTTATTATATTTATTATAGTTTATATTGTCCTGGTATTAATATAATAAAATTTATTAAGAGAAGACAATGCATATCATGAGAATTTTGTTCTTCCAAAGTAAAATATCCAAACATCCAAAATGAACCACACCAGAGGATTCACCACTTTAACAAGTCCATTCACAAGTTTTTTGAAAACAAATATGTTGCATTATATCACTTTTCTTCTCCATATTGTTGAAAGTGTTGAAGTCAAAATATTTATAAAGCCTAACGTATTTTGATAAATATTTTTTTGGCTCCACCCATTTTTAAATGTATACCTATGTCATTTGACAAAATATGTTGAAGTATCAAAGTTATTGTATGTATAATTTTGATGTATATCCCCGACCCATCATTAAAATGGAGATGTTTTGGCATTTTGATTTTCATGTGCAATATTTCCTTTCATGAGATATGTTTTAAACCAGTGAATCCATGATTTATAACCAATACATTTTTCTTAACCAAATCTACTAATGGATCAGATTTAGGATCTACACTGTCAAAAAATTTGGATGTTGTTTCCTCTTTAAATCATCTATATTCAAATCTAATATGTGTTATGCTCTAGGATAAAGGTGTGCAATGGATAAGGAACCTTGTGTGATTGTGTAGAAATTTTTTTCTAGCAGTTTCTACCAACAATTGTTTAACTAAATAGTATTTTTATGAAAGAACATTCAACTTGTTGAAAAAGAATAATAGTTGGCACAACATTTTTTTTCAACTATTATCAATGTTGGTGCAAGAATGATACCTTGGATCCTGGTAGTTTCCAAAAAAAAGGCACCATTGTAGTCTAGATACGTTGGCATATTCAACCTTCCACAAGGGAAAGAGGTCTCACCCAAAGCACAACTGGGACTTGAAAGATAAAAGGAGTTATAGAGAAAGTAGCCTTAGATCTACTTCTATACTACTCAGATTCATAATTTATCCATTAAGTTGAGTTTCAATGCCATTCAGATAACATTAGAAAAAGGAAAAGAATAATAAGATAAGTAAGAAAATTACAAATCCATTCATAACATGAAAGATATCCTCATAAATGAATTTGTAGGACCAAAATCATATCATTGTATTAGCATCATTGGTACAAACCATTCTTACAGCTGATATTCTCATGAATCTATCCTCACAACACCCAAATCTACAATATGGTTTCTTGTGTAGCACATACATACAAACTTATGATCTACTGTGAATGCAACATTGATACCCACAGATACTATTACAATACTCTCCCATTGAAACAAAAAAATAGACCCAACCATAGAAATACTAATAGAACCCACCAATTGTAGCAATATCACTAACATTGCAAACATCATTAACCCCATCACATTGCATTACCCTTTTACTTATACTTCTGTTTCTTTGACACAAACTATTGACTGTATCAAATCCACTCTTCTCTGCTTCCTATATTCTTTAATCCACCTATGGTATTTCCTTTTTTCATTGCTTCCAAAGCTTCCATTTTTGCACTATTCATTTGACTTCTTCCATGGATTGTATACTTATAACTTTCACAGGACTGATTTAACTTTTCTCACCGCTTCTCTTATCCTTATACATTTCAAAAATGAAGGGCCCAATAGGCCTCGACCACAATCATTGACCGACCTTGAGTTAACCTCCTGCTTCCTTACTGGGGATTCGTTAAAAAAAAGGGCCCAACTCTGGGACGATTGTCACTACTTGTTGGCATAAGATGTCATAATGCTCCACAGGATATTTTCACTTCCTTAGTAAAACTAACACTCCCGCAAAAAATTCTTGGGTCACTGCAACATCCAGCTCGACATGTTTGGTGGAAAGCAGCGTGTTCCATTATGTATCTACAACATAGTCCAATTGATGCATATGGACATATGTATATTGAACTATAGGTTTGAAGTCCCTAAGTGCTTTCTTGGTTTCTTGGGAAACTTCATACATTGCATCAAGTTTTCATCTATTTCTTGGATCTTAACAAACTTCGCCTACTGATCAATAGGGTCGGTGAGGGACTGTGCTTCGAAATTCATCTGTTGAATATGGAATCTCATCTATTTAATCGTATTACTTGTTTTCTCTAATAAACTGACCCAATCATTAACCATTGTGAAAATCTTTCTACATTCTGATATTCTGTCATGAAGGGAAGATCGAATGAGATTCCTTTCCACCACTACTTGGTAATCTTCTCCATCATCTCTTGGGGCTGCTCCTTTTCCTTCAGTAGGATGACATCCATTTCTTGTTGAAGACTGTCATTATTTTCAACCAAGTATGACCAAAAATTAGTAATGAGCATGACCCGTTGCATTGGTGCAACTAGGGAAATGTGCTTGGGAAACTACGGGGCAACTTGCCTAAATGTGAGCCAAACATGAGAAAATGTTTTAGAGACAACCTCAACAACCAATTTGGCCTATGTGTGGAATCCATGTTCATGGTCTCTGTACTTAGCCACTGTAACTAACACCTAATGCAACTGGTGCATCTCCTACGTGAGTTATTTATTGTTTTAGTTTGTGGAGATAATCTTGTACTCAATTCGATCAATCAATGATTGTAAAATATCAATAGCTACGATGTGGACCAAGACGCAAGCTCTCTATTGTTGATATATGGGTCCATAGAAAATATCGATCCAAGTGGTTTTCCACTGGAGATCGACCTTTCATAAAAAATTGGGGTACCAGCTCCATCAAGACTAGTAGAGGTAGTTTGGAAGCTACCTGTGAGCCTTTCTTGGACAGTCGAGGGTAACAAACTAACTACTTCTATGTGTTCTAGAAGGAACTAAAGGATTGTGAAACATTGATGAGGTTCATGAAGGAACAATGCAACCTTCTCCCGAATTGAACTTTTTTTATGCATTAAAGTGGCATCTTTCTGAACATCCATCGAGTCATGTGGAGGATCTTGACCCATATGAGCTTGCACCTCTGTTGATTTTTTTGTCTCTATATTGAGGCTAGTTTCTCGAGGGACACTTACCTGCAGAATCTAGGAAGAAGGGGAAGGAATATTGGAAGTGCTTCCTCCGACCATGGGGAATGGGTTAATATAATTATTTTCAGATGTTTTAGTATGAGTATGAGCAGGGGATGAGGGAGTGTTAGGTGGGACAGTCGCATTGGATGTAGTTTGTTGATGACAAGGTTCTTCAATGATAGGATTTATTTGTAACTTATCCATAGGATCACCATGGATGGTGATAATGGGAATGGAGGATGGTAGAGGGGAGATATTGCAGGTCTGTTGTGGTAGTGAAGAAAGAGGAACTGTATCGGTGATAAAAGGGGGTGTGGCAGACAAAGATGGAGAACCAATGTGGGGTTCCTTTGTAAACATAACCTCAAGAAATTCATGAAACTCCTCACCTAAGACTGTAGCAGTATCTAGGACTGATGAAAATGGCAACATCAGGATTAAACCTTCCAGGGCTTCTTCTTCCTCTTCCCCCTATGAGTTTGTGAGCATACACAGTCTCTTCATTCCCATCATTCTAGAACCCATAATATCTTTCTGCACTGGAGCCTCCCACCATGAAATTGTAGGAATCTGATATGAAATACCCAATTTCTTCTTCTCCCTCTATAATCCATGATAATAACAAACCTCCTTGTGCAAAGTTTCCTCATAAAGATAAAAATGCAATGGAGTAGTGTGAAACAACTCCAGATATGCACCTAGGGTCCTCGCAAAGGTACAATCTTGGTTCATGTTGAACTTGATTCTTAGAGTATGTTCATTTAAAAAATCTTGTTGAATCCTCATATGATGGGTTGCATTAAAGAGATCATTATACCACTACAACAAGGCAGTATTAATGATTGTTGTGTTGGGGATATCACTTCTAGCCTTCCAAGGGTCAAACATCTTGGAAATTCAGCAATCAGGAGTTTATGACAGTTCGTGACCATGTGGAAGCCTCCACTTCCACATTATAAAAACAACCAACAGATAACCACATATGAAATAACCACCCCTTTCATGCATTTCAATGCAAAATTGAAACATCTATGTCAGCAAATACTTCCACCAATTTAATGGTGCTCCATGTTTACAAAACTCAGTGATGAAGATAGCATCTAGAGTTCATTCTCCTTTGGAGTAATTTTTCATGACCTTTCCCACAGTTAGATAGCAAGATAATGGACTTTCTTAGCATTAATAGGCTCAATAAGTGCTCTACAACCTCCAAGTCTAGTACTGAATCTATCGTATAGGTTGACCTCTCCTATATTTCTATTATGCTTCCATGAGCCTTGGAATCCTTTGGATACTTCTTCTCCTTCCATTGAAATTCCTTTCAACTGATGAATATCATTGAAATGGATATGATATGATTTGTCTAGCCACAAAGCGCCAATATGCACTCAACTGATAAGAAACTTAATGCACCTCGCAACATCCCCTATAGTTTTGAACACTGGTAGGTCACGCAAATTCATTAAAGTGGAATCCTTAAGTGGAAAATATGGGAGTTTCCACTATCATTCTAAATTTTTAGATGGAAGGGTCGTACAATATATATATATAAGTGTCACTTTTCATTTGGGTAAATAAGTCCCCATATGAAAAATCGATATCAAGTAGCCTCGCTTGTTCCACCATTCCCTACAAATATGTTAATGTTAGAAAAACAGGATCGTGGAGAATTAAAATAAAAAAAATGCAGAAACAAAACATAGAAGATACACAATACAATAGAGACACATATTTACGTGGTTCACCCAGTGCGGGATACATCCACCAGAGAAATTTCCAGGTCCTTCCTTTATTATTATCCAGCAAATGAAGGGATACAACCTACAACAAACCCATTGTAACTTCCTCTTCTTTCTCTCATAGTGTCCTATCTCAGAATACAATATTCGCAATAATGCATAGTCGCAATACATTTCCCTCATAACAGAGGGTTTCCTTCTAGGGAAAAAAACCCTAACATAATTTCTACCATTAGATCTACGACCTTATAATGAATGGTCCAAATTTACAATGAAATTACAATATACATTTACAAGGAAATTTTTTCATCGGGGGCTTCTCCCCGGAACCCCCGTCGGGGGCCCGCTTTCCCTCGAACCCCCTAGCCAAGAAGATAGCCCCCCCAGACCCCGCAGAGGGGGTAACCCCTCTCTACACTCCCCTGTGTGGAAGAGTGTACATACTTATGGGGTGTAAATTCTTCATGGGGTATAAACACGGCTAAAAAACACAACACCTATGAATCAGGAAGATAATCAGGCTCCACAACCAACAATCTCCCACTTGGAGACCGATCTCAACAACTCCACCACTGTTGTATATGATGGACTTTGAACCTTCTTGGGCCTGGAAAATTTCTCATCTTCATCTTCATTCATGAAGACCAACTAAAACTGAGCAAGAACTCAGTTTCTCCATGATTACTCCCTTTGTTAACATGTCTGCAGGATTCTAGTTAGTGTGTATCTTTTCCAACTTCAGATGTCCATATTCCAAGACAGATCATATGAAATGGTAACTCAGTTTTATATGCTTAGTCTTCGAATGGGAGGATGATTTATTTGCAAAATGAATGGCACTCTGACTGTCACGGTACAACCTGTTGTTCTCCTGCTTCTTTCCTAATTCCTCCATAAGATTTTGTAACCAAATCATTTCTTTACTAGCCTCTGTAGTAGCAACATACTCTCATTTTGTTGTTGAAAGTGCAACAACATTTTGCAGTTTCAAAATCCAACTTACTGTTGTTCCACCTATAGTAAAACGATACCCTTTGGTGCTCCTCCTGCTGTCTTTATCAACTGCCATATCTGAATCAACATATCCCTATAGAAAAGTGTCTAAACCTCCAAAAAATAATGCATGAGTAGAAGTACCTCTCAAATACCTAAGAATTCACTTTACTGCCTCCCAATGTTCTTTACTTGGATTGTTCATATACCTTCTCACAACTCGCACTGCATGTGAAATATCTGGTCTTGTGCAAACCATTGCATACATCAAGCTGCCACCTGTTGATGAATAAGGGACCCTGGACATGTATTATATCTCCTCCCATGTCTTGGGACACATTTCCTTAGTTAATTTGAAATGGCTAGCCAAAGGTGTACTAACTAGTTTTTCATTCTGCTTTTTGAACCTCTCCAACAAATTCTCTATGTAATCACCCTGAGATTGTCAATTTGTGATTTTTCTCGTCTCTTGTTATTCTCATACCAAGGATTTTCTTTGCAGCACCCAAATCCTTCATCTCAAATGAATTAGATAATTTCTTCTTGAGCACATTTATATCCTGCATATTAGACCTTGCAACAAGTATGTCATCTACATACAATAGCAAGATAATATAGCTTCCATTTTCTAGCTTTTTGAAATAAACACAATGGTCAGAATGACATATAATATAATCATGTTCTGTCATAAACCTGTCAAAATTCAAATACCACTGCCTTGGAGCTTGCTTTAGGCCATACAAGCTCTTCTTCAACCTGCATACCAAATTCTCCTTCCCTTTGACGTCATACCCCTGTGGTTGCTACATATAAATCTCTTCCTCCAAATCCGCATGGAGAAAAGTTGTTTTAACATCTAATTGTTCAAGATGCAAATAGTGTACTGCCACATGACTTAAAATAGTCTTAATTGAAGTCATTTTAACGACATGAGAAAATATTTCATCAAAAATCTATACCTTTCTTTTGTGCAAACCCCTTTACAACAAATCTAGCCTTTTACAACTTTATTCCTCCATCTTATTCTTTCAACTTGTAAACCCATTTATTCTACAATGCTCTTTTTCCTATAGACAACTAAACCAAGTCCCAAGTATAGTTATTTACCAAGGAATCCATTTCCTCTTTCATGCCTTGCTGCCACTTCTTTTTGGTGTCTAACTTCATTACCTCTTCATAACATTTTGGTTCACCAGAATCAATCAACAATAAATAACACAATGAAGGAGAGTATTGTTCAGGGGGTATACTTAACTTGGTAGATTTTCTAACAACACTTGCAGGTGTTTGAGGTACCTTCTACTCCTATTGTTGTACATTTTGATTTTCTGGTTCCTTTGGAATTTCTTTTTCAGTTATCTCATCAAGAACTGTGTATTCTTGTTTTTCTTTTTCCTGTTTCTTTCCCTGCAATTGATCTTTGTACATGACCTTCTCATTGAATATGATATCTCTACTCCTAATGATTTTTTTATTTTAATAATCCCATAATAAACAACCAAAATCATTAACACCGTATCCAATAAAGGTACACTTCTTGGATTTTTCCTCAAGCTTTGTTCTATTTTCTTTATCAATATGGACAAATGCTTCATAACTGAAAGTTTTCGAAAAAGAATAGTTTACCTTTTCCCCTATCCATTCCTCTTGAATTATACCATCAAAAGAGCTTGAAGGTTCTCTGTTTATTAAGTAAACAACAATATCTACAACATCTGCCCAGAAATGTAAGGGCAAACCAGCATGGAATCTCATTGTCCTTGCACGCTCCATGATTGTCCTGTTCATCCTTTCTAACACACCATTTTCTTATGGTGTTCTTGGAACTGTCTTCTCTCTATGAATCCCATGTTATGAAAAGTAATAATCAAACTCCTTGCTGCATTATTCACCTCCATTATCTGATATGAGACACTTCAAACTTTTTCCTGTCTCATTCTCAACCAAAGATTTCAATTTCTTAAAAGTTTCAAAAACATCAGATTTTTGTCGAATACAATAAACCCAAGTTTGTCTAGTTGCATCATCAATGAAAGTAACATAATAATGAGAGCCACCAAGAGATGATACCTGAGCTGGTCCCCATACATATGTATTCAAAATCTCTAACCTTTCATTCTTCTTTTCTTTTCCGACTCTGAGCAATCTGACTCTCTTCTATTTTCCATAAACACAATGCTCATAGAAGTCCAAATCAATTTTTTAAAGATCTGGAAACAAATTTCTTTTCTGAAGTATCTCCATACCCTTATCACTCATGTGTCCCAACCTATGATGCCATAATATTGTATCCACTCCTGTAGAAGATAAAGAGATGGAAGATTCAGTATTACCAGTACATAAATACAATATACCTACCTTCTCTTCTTTTTCTATCACCAATGATCCTTTGATGACATTCCACATCTTATTTGTAAATATGGATATACAACCTTCACTTGCCAACTGCCCTGTTGAAATTCGATTTTTCCTTAAATCTGGAACATGTATTACCTCTTTCAACAACCATTGGTTTCCATTGCATTTCTTTATTTTTACCTTTGCCATTCCAACAATTTTGCATGGTGCATCATCACCCAAATGACCCTGTCCAAAATCACCTTGAATATAATCTAGAAAATGTTTCCTATGGGGCGTGGCATGAAATGAAGCCCTTGAATCTACTACCCAAGACTCATAAATATTATCTACAGAAAGAATCAAAGCATGTTGTAACATATCACATGTTACATTTGCTTCCTTATTTCTCTCCTACTATCCATCTCTTTGTTTCTTTGGAGCTCTTCAGTCTTTCTTCAGATGTCCTTTCTTTCCACAATTCCAACACTCTATCTTTCCAAGTATGGACTTGAATATTCCCTTCCTATAATTCTCACGATTCCCTGGGCCCTTTCCTCTATCCTTTTGTCTTCCCCTGTTCTCCATGTTCAATGCATTACCTGATGTCTCACCGGTGCTTTTCCGTCACATTTCCTCACTAAGGATAACACCAACAACATCATCAAATTTTAAAGTATTTGAACCAGAGACAGAGTTACTTACAACCATGACCAAGTCGTTCCATCTTTCTAGCAATGAGCACAATATTAGAAGAGCCCCTAACTCATCATCAAAGTCCACTTTTACATAACTTATTTGATTAGTAACCGTATTAAAATCATTTAAATGATCTGCAATAGACCCACCTTCTGACATATTCATATTAAAAAATCTCTTCATTAGAAATACCTTATTGGATGCCAAGGGTTTTTCATACAATTTAGCCAATGCGTCCATCAAATACTTTGTTGTCTTTTCTTTCAAAATATTGAAAGCCACTGACGCTGCCAAGCCCAACCGTATTGTTCCTAGAGCCTTTCTGTCAAGAATCTCCCATTCTTCGTCCTTCATGGCCATCGGATTATTTTCTACTCTGCTCAATGGTAGGAATAGATCCTTTTGATATAAATAATCTTCCATCTACATCTTCCATAATTGGTAGTTTTGACCATTAAATTTATCGACCCTAAACTTTCCATCTTCCGCCATTGCTCCCACTTGAACCAGGAACCCCCCTTTCCTATGAGTTACCTTTTTCTCTGATACCAATTGTTAGAAAATAGGATCGTTGAGAAATAAAATAAAACAAATGAAGAAACAAAACAAAGAATATACACAATACAATAGAGACATAGATTTACGTGGTTCACCAGTGTGGGATACGTCCACTAGAGAAATTGCTAGGTCCTTCCTTTATTATTATCTAGCAAATAAAGGGATACAAACTACAACAAACCCATTGTAACTTCCTCTTCTTTCTCTCACAATATCCTATCTTAGAATACAATATTCACAATAATCCATAGCCTTAATACATTTCCCTCATAACAGAGGGTTGCCTTCTAGGAAAAAAAAACCTAACATAATTTCTACTGTTAGATCTGCGACCTTATAATGAACGGTCCAAATTTACAATGAAATTACAATATACATTTACAAGGCTATTTTTCCTTCAAGGGTTTCTCCCCCGAACTCCCCAGACGGGAGGATAGCCCCCCCAAACCCCGCAGAGAGCATAACCCCCCTCTACACTCCACCGCGTGGAAGAGTGTACATACTTCTGGGGTGTAAAGTCTTCATGGGGTATAAACATGGATGAAAAATAGAAGACCTCTGAATCAGGAAGATAATCAGTCTCCACAACCAACAATCTACCCCTTGGAGACTGATCTCAACAACTCCACCATTGTTGTATATGTTGGAATCTGAACCTTGTTGGACTTGGAAAATTTATCATCTTCATATTCATTCTTGAAGACCAATTAAAACTGAGCAAGAACTCAATTTCTCCCTGGTTACTCCCTTTGTTAACATGTCTATAGGATTCTGGCTAGTGTGTATCTTTTCCAACTTCAAATGTCCATCTTCAAAGATGGATCATATGAAATGGTACCTTATTTGTATATGCTTAGTCCTCGAATGGAAGGTTGAGTTCTTTGCAAGATGAATATCACTCGGACTGTCACATTACAACCTATTTTTATCCTGCTTCTTTCCTAATTCCTCCATAAACCTCTATAACCAAATCATATCTTTACTAGCCTCTATAGCAACAACATACTCTACTTATGTTGTTGAAATTCCAACAACCTTTTACAGTTTCAAAATCCAACTTATTGTTGTTCGGCCTATAGTAATAACATACCCTCTGGTGCTCCTCCTGCTATCTTTATCACCTGCCATATCTGAATCAACATATCCCTGTATAAACGTGTCTGAACCTCCGAAAAATAATGCATGAGTAGAAGTACCTCTCAAATACCTGAGAATACACTCTACTTCCTCCCAATGTTCTTTACCTGGATTGTCAATATCCCTACTCACAACTCCCACTGCATGTGCAATATCTGGTCTTGTGCAAACTATTGCATACATCAATATGTCAACTGCTGATGAATAAGGGACCCTAGACATGTATTCTATCTCCTCCTGTGTCTTGGGACACATTTCCTTAGTTAATTTGATATGGTTGGCCAAAGGTGTATTAACTGGTTTTTCATTCTACATTTTGAACCTCTCCAACACCTTCTCTATGTACTCATCCTGAGACAATGTCAATTTGTGATTTTTCCTTTCTCTTATTATTCTCATACCAAAGATTTTCTTTGTAGCACCCAAATCCTTCATTGCAAATGAATTAGCTAATTTCTTCTTGAGCACATTTATATCCTGCATATTAGACCCTGCAACAAGCATGTCATCTACATACAATAGCAAGATAATATAACTTCCATTTTCTAGCTTTTTGAAATAAACACAATGATCAGACTGTCATCTACTATAACCATGTTCTGTCATAAACCTATCAAATTTCAAATAACACTGCCTTGGAGCTTGCTTTAGGCCATACAAGCTCTTCTTCAACCTGCATACAAAATTCTCCTTCCCTTTGACCTCATACCCCTGTGGTTGTTTCATATAAATCTCTTCCTCCAAATCCCCATGGAGAAAAGTTGTTTTAACATCTAATTGTTCAAGATGCAAATATTCTACTGCCATAAGAATTAAAATAGTCCTAATTGAAGTCATTTTAACAACATGAGAAAATATTTCATCAAAATCTATACCTTTCTTTTGTGCAAACCCCTTTACAACAAGTCTAGCCTTGTACCTCTTTATTCCTCCATATTCTTCCTTCAACTTGTAAAACCATTTATTCTACAATGCTCTTTTTCTTGTAGAAAACTGAACCAAATCCCAAGTATGGTTATTTACCAAGGAATCTATTTCCTCTTTCATGCCTTTCTCCCACTTCTTTTTGGTGTCTACCTGCATTGCCTCTTCATAACATTATGGTTCACTAGAATCGATCAACAATAAATAATACAATGAAGGAGAGTATCGCTCAGGGGGGATACTTAACCTGGTAATGTTTCTTACAACACTTACAGGTGTTTGAGGTACCCGTTGCTCCTGTTGTTGTACATTTTGATTTTCTGGTTCCTTTGGAATTTCTTTTTCAGTGATCTCATCAAGCACTATGTATTCTTGTTTTTCTTTTTCCTGTTTCTTTCCCTGAAACTGATCTTTGTACATGACCTTCTCATTGAATATGACATCTCTACTCCTAATGATTTTGTTATTTTCATAATCCCAGAAGCAATAACCAAAATCGTTAACACCGTATACAATAAAGGTACACTTCTTGGATTTTTCCTCAATATTTGTTCTATTTTCTTTATCAATATGGACAAACGCTTCACAACCGAAAGTTTTCAAAAAAAAATAGTTTACCTTTTTTTCTTTCCATTCCTCCTCTGGAATTATACCATCCAAAGAGCTTGAAGGTCCTCTTTTTATTAAGTAAATAACACTATTTACAACATCTGCCCATAATTGTAAGGGAAAACCAACATGCAATCTCATACTCCTTGCATGCTCCATGATTGTCCTATTCATCCTTCTGACACACCATTTTCTTGTGGTGTTCTTGGAACTGTATTCTCTCTACGAATCCCATGGTATGAATAGTAATCATCAAACTCCTTGCTGCAATATTCACCTCCATTA
>JZKD02S0233682.1:600098-612480 GCA_000966675.3 Picea glauca
CCGCCTGTTCTTCGTGATGCAATTCTTCATTGTACTCATCCATGTTTTCTTCTGTCTTCTCCCCTGCTGCGCTTGCTCTGTCCTCAATGTTTCCTGCTGGTTTCTAGACTGTCTCAAGACTCCAAACTTCTTTCCCCGTTTCAAAATTTGCTTGAAATGAAGGCTGGGATTTTTGTTTCCGAAGGTTTGGTCGTTGAGAAGCATATTCAGACTTTTTTATAATCTCGTCAATGTAAGTCTTTCTTCCTCCTCTTCCTCTGCCCTTTCCACCTGTAGGGTCAGTATCTTTGGGGTCTCTCCATCCCCTTATGAAATATTTGTATCTGAAAAATCATAAGTGCTTTTGAAATCTAAAATTACCTTCCCCAACAACGGCGCCAAAATGTTGGTCACTATAATTTCTTATTTAATTTAAACAATCAAGTGCTACATAAATTGTCAACCCAGGGAAGTCTATTTATTTCAAAGGTAACCACACACTATATATGCTCAATTTCAAAAGCAACTTAGAGTTGTAGTAAAGGAAACTATATTAATCACACTTGCCTTGAATGAACTGAAGTTCTAACTTGAATTACAGAAAAACAATCTACCTATTGCAGAGCTCAAAATGATTAATTGAAGAATCCTGGATTACATTAAAATAACACAAGATGCTGCAACAGAAAGGACCAACTATTTTGTAACCAGAGAACAGGTCCCTAATTCCACAACAGGAATCTTCATCACCTATTTTCGATCATCACATCTTATGAACTCATTGCTTGTCTGAAATGATTAGCACATGTTGAAGACTAACTAATTCCTAATAGAGAACATGACCCTAATTCCTAAGCAGGAACCTTCAACACAAGTCTTTGATTAACACACTCATGAAAATAATTGAAAGCTAACTATTTCTAATAGAGAACAGGACCCTAATTCCCAAGTAGGAACCTTCAACACAAGTCTCTGATTAACACACTCATGAAAATAATTGAAAGCTAACTATTTCTAACAGAGAATAGGACCCTAATTCCCAAGCAGGAACCTTCAGCACAAGTCTCTAATTAACACACTCATGAAAATAATTGGAAGCTAACTATTTCTAACAGAGAATAGGACCCTAATTCCCAAGAAGGAACCTTCAGCACAAGTCTTTGATTACCAAGCTTTCATGAATTCATCACACATGATTGCTAACTAGAGTGATTAGCAATTACCCAAACATAAATCATGTGAAAATAATTTAGCAACAAGACAGAGTTCAATAAAGTAGTGTTTCAGTCAAAACAGATTTTACTCAAAGCATAAACAGAAATAATACTAGCACACTAGAAAGCTAATGGGTGAATCTTGTGAAAAATGTGGGCCCTCCCTTATCACAAGATTCCCCTTGGAACAAAGAGGCTAGAGAAGGATGCTCAAAACAGTCTTTTATTCATCTGTCAATGTATCATATTACAATATGAAAATGAAGTATGTCCTTCTCTGTAAAACTTTCTTAGTACCAAAAGTGAGAATCCCTCGAATGATGATTTCCTCTCATTTAAAGAGGGAATCCCTTCGATACAATTGATCAAAAATTACAGGTGTATATGTGAGTCCTATTCTTAGTCAGATCGACTTTCTAAACCGGAATAGGATATCCTAGTCTCCTGCAACAGAATGCTATTACGAGTGTTGAGTGAGGTGTTGCTGTTACGGCTGGAGTAATAGCTCTCTCTTGTTACTGTTGTTCGGCATCGCAAATCGTGGGATGTTTCAGCCACGGGATTTGCGTTCTGACTGTTTCATCACTTCTCAGGTAGTAGCGATGGTTGGTGCTTGGCTCATGGTGCAGTTGTTGTAGTCAACCTATGTGATTTGTTGTTGACCGTGGACTGTGTAGCATCTTCTGTGTTTCAGCATCATCGGCCATGGACTGTGTAACAACTTCCTCTATGTTTCAGCATCGTTGACCATGGACTGTGTAACATCTTCTGTGTTTCAGCATCATTGACCATGGACTGTGTAACATCTTCTGTGTTTCAGCATTGTCGACCATGCACTGTGTAACAGCTTCTGTGTTTCATCACCGTCGACCATGGACTGTGTTTCAGCATCATCGACCATGGACTATGTAACAACTTCTGTGTTTCAGCATCGTCGATCATGGACTGTGTAACAACTTTTGTGAGTTGTTGTTTCATCCACAGACCTCAAATGCTAATCTGCAGTTTGAACTATTTCAGCACTTATACATTTCTAATCAATGGTTAAGTACGAGAGTGATGTAAAATTATATGCAAAACATATTAAACGTATAGTAAAGACAAGAGACGTTGTATACCTTTGAAAAGATAGTATAGAGTGATAATGTGAGTTTAAATGTGATTGAACAAGAATGTAATGGTGGAAAAAAGTATGGGCAAAAAGGTACAATGTGTGGTCCTAACACCTATGCCTTTTGAAAACTAGGGTTTCCTTTCTCTTGAAAACTTCTGACCCTCTGTAACTTCTTTCACATAGATCTGTAACCTGTCACTGTATCCAGACTGTATCTGTACCCTATGCTTGCATCTTCTTTACCCAAAGGCTCTATATATCTCTCTAGTCATGTTCCATATAAATGTGTGTAATCATAAACAAGTATAATATCCCTCACATGATCCATACATCAAACGCTCTCTGGTATTTGGCCTCTCAATACATCAACCACTCCAAAAATATAATCTCTCAACCATATACCATAAAAAACCTTAGTTATATGCCAAGAAATAAAAGATGTTCCAAAAATCTAACAAGATGTATGGATGATAAATTACACCAACACTGTATTTCTATATTTATGACTTATACAGAAGTTCCGATGGAACCATTAGTATCTCTAGGGAGAAGTTCCCATGGAACCATTTCTCATGCATACATCAAAATCCAAATATTCATAGAAATAGGACATATCTTTTGAACCAATGGATAGATTTGATGTATCTGAGCACTGTAGACCTTCCTGGGAGCTTGATCTCAGAATATATAACCTCTAAATATTTATCTCTTCAAGTTTCCATGGATTTACCAACATGTACGCACCCTAATACACTGCCATCTCGCGTATGTACGCACCTTAATACACTGTTAGCCCATGTACGCCTCAATATGTACACACCCTAATACTTTGTTAGCCTGCATACACCTCAGAAACTAGGGGTTTTTAGTATTCCTTGTAATTCCAAAGATTTCACCATCAACCCTTCATACTACATCAGAATTTTGCAACTTCAAATGTATCAATGAGTTCTTGCAATAAGCCTTACACAACAAAAGATATTCAATGTGTTCAAGTGTGATTAAATGGGAGAGCCTTACCTCTTATTTATACTTTCGTTGCAAATCCCACTTTCCTTATTTTAGAGAGTTATTCGTTAACTTTATTATTTAAATAATTTCTTTTGCAAACACTTTGACTTTTTGGGGCTTCTAGATGACTCATGAGGGTCCTCCAACTTCATATGGCCATAACTCTCTAACCATGAGGAGTTATGTGATGTTCCACATACCACCGAAAATGGCATGACAAGCACTATACATCTAAGATAGTTTCACTGACAAATTCAATGACCTTCATCTCATTATTCCACAATTAAGCACGGGTTCTCTAACCATACTTCTAGGATAACTCAATCTACAAAGAGTCTCCTCGTGAGGTATTTCACCATAAGGGGAACAATTTGGAGTTCATCCATTTGTACTTATTATCAACTATGACAAGACAATAATGATTCATCTTTGCATCAAACAAACTTGGACCCATTACCCAAAACTGTATGCTACCGAAAGTTTCTACCGAAATTTCTTCAAGGGTTGACATCAATGACAACCAACCTTAATCATAAGACATCACATGATCTGGTGTAATCCTTAGCATCTTTTAACACAATTGGCCACCATAAACCTTCTTGAGGTATCTTATGTGCGCTCTCCTTCCCTCCAACATGTCCTCCCACAACTCCACTATGATATTCCCACAATATCTCAGGCCTCTCATGGTCAAGTACACATATTCTAAGGATGTTTTCCAAACCCAACTTATATAACTGGCCTGCAATCAAATAATAGTATAAATCATGTACCACAACATTATTTTTTTATGTTGTAGAGTATCCATCAGGAACAGTACCAGTAGTTAGAAACAATGCAATATTGGAAAGATAGTTTGGAATAACCTCAATTTTAAAGATATCTGGATCTGGGAGATGGTCATCTATAGATCTCTCTCTCTCTCTCCTGATTCTAGCCAAGATAAATGATCAGGACCAACATGCAATTTTCTCGGCTTCAAAACTACTTCAAAGGAAAAATCTAAAAAAGAAACAACCACCTAAAAATCCTCCCTTCTAACACCAGCTTATTGACCATATATTTCAAAGTTGAATGGTCAGTACATAATTTAAAATGACCTCCTAAAAAATAGTCTCTAAACTTCAACAGAGTATAGGCCATGTCCAAACATTCTCTTTCAGTAGTAGTATAGTTTTTCTCAGCTTGTGAAATATTTCTACTAGAAAAATAAATAGGGTGATCCATATTTCCATCGCTAGGTTGTGCAAGGAAAACAACTAAAGCAATGCCAGAAGCATCGATATGAACATGGAATTCCACCTTCTAATCAGGATATCTCAAAATAGGATGAGTACTCATATTTTCTTTTATAATGTTGAAATCTTGATCACACTCAAGGTTTCAGCTGAAGACTTCATATTTCTTCATCAACTTCTACAATGGGGTAGTTATGCTTGCATAATTTATAATAAACCTATACCCTGTATGAACTAGAGTGGACAACATTTTCTTAGCAGTCATAGGAGGAGGCATATTAATAATCACAACAACATTTTCAGGATCAACCAAAACTCCTTCCTTGCATACAATATGTCCCAACAAATTCCCAAAAGGCATGCAAAAAATACATTTCTTCAGATTCAGTGAGATTTGTAGCTTCCTGCAATGGCCAAACATTAACCATAGTAAACCTATGTTGTGCTTCAACAAGCTATACATCGTCCATTCTTCCATATAAACCTCAAGAAACTTGTGAATAAAATCTCGAAAGGTAGAAATCACAATCCTGCAAAAAGCAACATGGGCATTCTTCAATCCAAAGGGCATAAAATTATAAGAAAAATAACCCCACTTGGTTGTAAAGGTGGTCTTCTTCTTTTCTTCTTCCACAATTCTGACTTGATGATAACCTGAGAAACCATCAATGAAAGAGCATGCTTCATTTATTTCCACCTCATCAAGGACTTCATCACTAAATGGAGTAGGAAAAGGATCATCTACACCATGAGTTCTTCACTCTATGAACCTATGACATAGCACCTTCATTTATGGAATATTAAAGAATACCCCTTATTTCACTAGATATTGATTATATCTCCCAAAATCCTTTTGTTGAACCCCCCTCCTGTTGTAGGGGCTAGCCGACTATGTCGACTAGACATCATAGTCGAGTCAACTATAGGAATATATTAAAGAAGTCAGTAAAATAGGTAGTTAGAGTCGACCACCGCGATAGTTAATTTAATCGACTAGTAACTGTACAACACACACACACACACACACACACACACACACACACATACATCATTATGTAATGGAAAGATAGAGGTCGTTTTGGATATATCTAATAAAAGGACTTGATGATTCTCCCATTATTGTGTATGTCTATATGTATGCTTGTATGCTTCTATATATGATTCTATAACATGTATTGCTCTATGTAAGGATCTACTAGAAAATTCTCATAGTTTCCCCTTGACTACAACATTTGTTCCATTGTCGATAATTCTAAAATCGGGCATGCATTAAAGAAGGGAGCACATAGATGTTAACTTTAGAAAACATAATTGAATGGTGGTAGTGCAAAATAAGCAATTACATTAGAAATTATGCACGAAGAAAATGACCGAATTTAGCAGAGGCTCGTATGAGAGGTTCTTAGAGGCTATACCAGAAGCATTTTATGAATACATGACTCAGTCTAATTCCCATAATCACTCCAGATGAGAAGTTGATGCACAATATCATCAATGGAGGAAGAACAAATCTAAGCAAGTAGTTAGAGAGGATTTTAAAATACTACATCGAAGATCAAGAATTTGAATATAGATATTAAGTTTAGAATATCAAGAATAAATTCTATATCGATGTTTTACCAAAATTTCCCACATCATTTGCACTTGTGAGATGGCTTAATCCTTATCCATGGATTGCATATTTAAATCCCAACTTCCCTCATCAAAATTACTCAAAACAAAATTATTGTGTCCATCCACGAGTCACCCTTGTGCAAACTGCAGATGTTCATGTCTTGCTAGTTTGAAACTCACGAATTCCCTAAAAAAATGTGAAAAATAAAATAATTCCATTTTTTCGGGCATGGTTTTCAGTTGGGCTTGTTCCTAACCTCCCCCGATCCCCTATACAACATAATTCAACCACCTCAACCCCTTGAGGATGGTATAAAAGAACCTTTTGGGGCATGGATTAGGAGGACAAGTAAGGTGCAAAGTTATGATGATGAATTTGCAGGCGTCCCTATCTCCCCTATCCTCTAAGTAGCATACCCTTGATTCTGGAACTTTCTTTCCATAACTCTTTTCTCTCTCCTATGTGACTATAGGGTGGGTTCCTATCCCGATTGAGTCATCTGAGGAAGGTAAATCCTGTTTATTTGATGCTCGAAGGACCATTGGAGGAACTTGGGTGGTTGGCTTTGAGGAAGTGCCAGCGGTTGGAATCAGGTTGTAACCACTCATTTCTATTGTTTATAATAAAAGAGTTCTATTTCCCTCCATAATTGTATGAAATTATTCAATTTACTTATGTATGTCAATTGGATTCACATATTTGAATTTATATATATATTACATGTATAATTTGATCATATAGCTACCTTGTTGTAACATTTTCTTGATCTCGTTTCGCATATTAGTTCAACTAGATATCAAGAGCATATCAAGGGTTGAGAGTGAGGAATGACATCAACCGATAGGATACAAGATTTGAATGTCTTTCTCCTTTATCCTTATGTAGTTATTTCATTGAAAGTTTTGTATGCGAGGGTAGGTTTTGTATTTTGAATATGGTCAAGATCTATTGTGAAAAGACCCAAAGTCATAGGGGAAAAATCCCATAACACAATTGGCGACCATACTGGGGAGATATTCTCCTAGTTTGGATCAGACTTAGGGTTTCTTATGTTTTCTTAGCTTTTATAATTTATGTTGTTTTCTAGATTTTATTTTCAAATCATTTTACATATAGGAGCTTTCCTAAAGTTTCTGGAAGCCTCCTTCTTGATTGGTTTTTTTATTTTTCATCTCTAACAGATCCATCCACACTTTGCCCCTTTATGAGCCACATATATCTGTGATTTTCCTTTGTATGACCCACATATGTCTGTGAGTCCTAGTGTACACAGTCGCGAATCTGTGTAAGAGTTTTTATTTTTTGATCTTTTCTCTAAAAAATGGAGGGTCTAGGTTGCTTCTTCATCATAAGTTGATCCTCCTGGGTTTTTGTTTTCTTTTAATTACTTTGTGAAGTCTTAGAAAAATCTCAAATCATTTAAACGTTCTTGCTCTTGGTTTCTCCGTGTTTTTGGATTACTTTTCATCTCTCTGCTACATTTTGAGTTTTGGGATTTATACCCATTTTTCCAATATTTTTGAATTGTATCTTCCCTTTTCCTTCACATAAATCACATACATAAACTACCCTTATATAGGGGTGAAGCACATATTTTAGTGTCAAACAACGTGTAAGTGTTGGTCATATCTGCCCTTTCTGGAAGGCCAAGCCATGTATAAACTTCATCCACAGTTCCTATAGTGATAAAAACCATGTATATAAGCTTATATCCACGACTCGTAATGGGGTGACCAGTAGATGCCTCCAAACAGTGGATTTTTTGCTTGTTTTTTAGCCTTTTTGGAGCCTTATTTCAGCTAGTTTCGAGGTCTTTTTTGGGGAGTTTGGTCCTGAACATTTTTGTGGCCTATAGGAGGTTAGTAATACCTTAAATTTGAATGGAAAAAAAAGTGTTTTTATCCATATTTTTCTCCCTTTTATCCCTTGGATTGCATGACTATAAGACTAGTCTCGTTCTCAAGATCTGAGTTTTTTGTCACTGTTGTGGTCATCTTTGAAACTTGAGTGTATATTTGAGTTTGAGACTTTTATTTTTTGTTTTCCTTCGATTTTTCAAACATTTAACTATAAAATTTTCTTTCTTTTAGAATCTTTTGTTAGTTTTTCTTTGGTATAAAGAAAAATAAAACAAAAAACCTAGTTTTTCTACTAGTTGGGTCTCTTTCTTTGTTTTCATTGTCTTGCATTGTTATTTGAAAAAGAAAAATATGTTAGCATATGATTTTGTTTTCTTCTCATATTGAGAGAATTTCAAAGTAAAATTAACAAATAACACCATTTTTTTCTTCGTTTTCTTTTCGCAAAAGGTTGCATTGTGCATTTTGTATAGAAAAGGAAAAATTTTCATTTCAAGGTTTGAAGGATTGTTCATGCATTTTCTTTTTTGAAAATATTTTTTATTAAAGAATTAGTGTAACGTTTTATTTTCCAGTTTTCTTATAAGTTTCATTTTTGTAAGAGTCTCAAACAACATCAGTTTCACTTCGATACCCTTTGAGTAAAAATAGTGGCTAAAACGAATGTTAAACTTAAAATGTACTAGACTTTCTTTCTATGGTTCACAAACAAGTTTAGGGTTAGGGCCTTTTTTTAGGTTGAATATTTAATTTATCCAAGGCTAGAAAAAAAATAGGAGTCTAAGTGAAGGAGAGTCTCAAATACAACTGTCTTATAATTATAGTTGGGAAGCTCCTCTAACACGGTAGTTAAACATGAGGTTGCGTAAAGGAAAGCCGAGATGATATTCCCTCCAAAGCTTAACTGAGTGTAGTGGAGAGATATTATCTTGGGGAATTTTCCTCAAGTGATATTGATCCATATGGCATCAATCCTATGAAGAGTCTCAAGCTCAGTTACATTTCCCATACATTTGATCCCAACTATCAACTATACCCCCTAGATTATGTCTGGGAGTTGGTGACCTTAATTGATTTTCCTATGGATCTCAGAGGTGACTACGGGGGTTTTTCGTGGTGCCTGGGGCAGATTTTGTATCACACTTTTCAGTATTTTTGGAGTGTGCCCTATGAAGAGTGGTTTCTTGCACCATATAAGGATGGTCAGTGGAGGTTGGGATAAATGCTTTTCACAACTTCGTTTGTTGGCTCACTAGAATTAATCAACCCGTTCCTTCATCTAGAAGGTCCCTTTCCACCTTTTTATTTCTTTGGACTTGATACCTTATCCACCTAGGATAAAGATTTGGAAGTTTTTTTTCTTATGATGTTTCTCTTAGGTATTTTTATTAGAGAGTTTCTTTGTATAGTTGGCCTTAGGTTGTTTTAGTATCACCACTTTTGTATCGTTGATTTAGGGTGGTCAACCAACTACTCCATTGGTCGGGAAGGACCACTGGTATTTCTCTTGAAAGTGTGGAGTTTCTTCCTAGAAGGTGTGGGTTTTCATTCCATTGGTTCACTAGAGTTAGTGTGTGAGACTTTTTCAGCCATGAACAATCTCGCAAGGGATGAATTTGTGCATAAGAAAGTTGTGGCCAAAGGTATTAATGATACCAACCAAGGAACACTTTTTTGAGGGGATTCTTGTGCTTTTCCTTTGTTTGTAAACATTGGTTCCTCCTTGATGGCCACTTTGAACATTCCTAGGTTGAATTTAGGACTACTGGTCTTGTTGTGGACCACTCTGAATGCCTCGAATTCTCTTGATTCTTCTCAGATAAGTAATTTATGTCATGGGAATTGTATGGATGTTGATCCTTTACCTTATGTATACATGAATTCTATGTCTTCTACCTCTTTTGGTGAAAGTATTTCTACTAGTAACCAGAAGTATAAAAGGAATAGAAAGAGTAAGAGTAAGAATAAGAAGTCACCAACCTATGCTAGTCATGTTGGAGACCTATCACTAGCCTCTGTGAGTCATGTTAGGGGAAAGCAACCAACCCCTGCAAGTCATGATGGAAGCACAAGTCTAGTCATTGCAATTCATACTGAAATTATTTCACCAACCTATGCAAGTCATGTTAGAGATAGGTAAAAAACCTCTACAATTCATGTTATGTGAAAGAAACAATCCTCTATTATTCATGTTGGGAGAAACATTTTAGTCACTACTAGTCATACTGGCATAAAGCGGCCAACCTTTACGAGTCATGTTGGAGATCAACATCTAGCCACTATAAGTCATGTTGGGGGAACCCACCAAACACCGCAAGTCATGTTGAGCGAATTGATACTATTGATAAACCTAGACAAATAGGACATAATCCTAAGTTTCCTTGTAATATTTTCAATGGAGATCACCTTACTCATTTATTCCCTACTATTGTTGTGGTACGAAGAGCATGGTCCTTGTCTGAAGGTCCTTCTAGTTTTGAGTCACCTTTGGTTTCAGAATAATCTTTTCAATCATCGGTTGATGAAGTGGTCATGCCAATGCAATCTTTGACTAACACCACTCTCATTTTTTGGGGTGATTCATATCTTGACCATGTTGCCATGCTTCCTATTCAACCATTGGTTGAGGAAGTGGTTGTTGGACACACCGACCACACTGAGAGGGGTGGGTGCTATTATCATACCAAAGATTTTCTTTTCAACACCCAAATCCTTCATCGCAAATGAATTAACTAATTTCTTCTTGAGAACATTTATATCCTACATATTAGACCCTGCAACAAGCATGTCATATACATACAATATCAAGATAATATAACTTCCATTTTCTAGATTTTTGAAATAAACATAATGATCAGAATGACATATACTATAACCATGTTCTGTCATAAACCTGTCAAACTTCAAATACCACTGCCTTGGAGCTTGATTTAGGCCATACAAGATCTTCTTCAACTTGCATACCAAATTCTCCTTCCCTTTTATCCATTAGCATATTTGGGCCATTTTGCGACGGTTGTTTCAACGCTATTTCATTGATCTGGCGACGAATCTGGAGTCTCTGAAATGTCAGTTTACGTGACGTGGCATTTTAGACGAACTTGATCAAACGTCGAAAAAGCGACAATATAGCCAAACTATGTGAAACTAATTTTTCATCTAAATTGCGACAACAACTTTTATAGAAAAAGCAACGCATCAATAGAAGTTGTCGTCGCATATGCGACAACTTTTCGTTGTTTATATAGCTAAACCATCACATCAATAGAAGTTGTCTTCGCCTATTCGACGACCACTTTTTATTGTTTATGTAGCTAAACTGACGTATCAATATAAGTTGTCGTCGCCTATTCGACAACAACTTTTTGTTGTTTATGTAGCTAAACTGACACATCAATAGAAGTTGTTGTCGCCTATTCGATGACAACTTTATGTTGTTTATATAGAAAAACTATTGCATCAATAGAAATTGTCGTCGCCTATGCGACAAAAACGTTTCCTTGTTTGTATAGAAAAAACGTTGCATCAATAAAAGTTGTCGTCGGATATGTGATGACCAAAATTTATTTAGAAAAAAAATAAAAAATTATTTTGGGCATCAATTTTGCTATTAATATTAATATTAAATCCCAAAGGGTATTGCATGAGCCCCGTATTGATTTCACAAAGCCTTGGGACTTCTTTGATGGAGCTTGTCAAGGCTCTCCAAAAATGTGTGGGGATGGAGTCATAATCTTTTTAGATCATTACCACTTCTTCTCCTTAAAATATGGAGTAGGATTGGGAGAAAATAACATGGTTGAATTCTACACCCTCTAGATGTTGATGAAAGTGGCACTTGAAAAAAATATTAGGTGTTTGCAAGTTCTTGGAGATTTTAAGTTGTTGATAAATTGGGATAATGGAAAATTTAATATTACATATTTGGTCATGGAGCCAATCATGGCACTATTCTTGGAGAAAAAATCTATGTTCAAGGAGGCCTCATTTTTCCATATCTACATGGATTTTAATAAAGAATAGAATATGTTTTCAAAATAAGCCATCATGCTACAAGGCTCCTTGTGGAATGTGAATACAATTACAATGCTCTACTAGAAGCTACTCAATTGTCTATGTTTTGATGTATGGTTGATAGGTCTTGGTGTAGATATATAATTATGTTTTCTTGGAGGTTAAAGTCGATTCTAGTTATGTTAGGTTTTGTCTATATTGATTTTGTATGGCTATGTACGAGTCATATATGGATCTCTTTTGGAAGATGAAATGTATATGTCTAGGTTAGTATCAGGGAAGATGAACTGAGCCAAAAGGATAGCTTATGTGTATTTTTATTTCCTATTGAGATATCA
>JZKD02S0233682.1:618428-636080 GCA_000966675.3 Picea glauca
CAATTTCGCCCGTCAACAAATGGCGCTAGAAGGAGGGCCTAAACTTAATTAATGGCACGAGGCATTCGTAAGACTCCTCCACCACCTAATCGCTCACCTATAGTGACTAGAATCCATTCAAATGATAATATTCCCCTTCAAACAGCAAACACTTCAACTGACGATCCACAGATCACAGTTGAGCCAGCAACCCCTAATCCTACAGGTGGTGACATACAAGAGATTGTCCGTCAATCCCTTATAAAAACACATAGTGACTTAGCCCGTTTGAGGAAACCTAACCATCCGTGGGGACAACCTTTGGATTTCTCCGACATCAGAGAACAATTAGGAGGCACTCATCTCACTGTGAATCCTACAGATCCAAACCTAAATCCTACTGCAGGAGGATTTGGGATACCCCCTTCACCACCTCCATCATCTCATTCCTCTTTTGGAGGAGATTCCTCTGACGAAGGCAATTCCCCTTCTCAGCCTTCCACACCCACTACCCCAATGGAAAATCAGAAAAACCCTGCTAGACCTTGGCTTGACCAGGATGCCGTAGTTGTACCTGGAGCTCAACATCCTTTACCTAAACACCCGGAGAAATGGCTTCCCAAGTTTGATCCTGACTCAAAACAAATCGCTGAAGATCACATTAATAGGTTTACGTTAGCCATAAGACTCCACAATGTCGAACATGAAGATGTTGTCTGTAGGTTGTTCCCCTATACTTTTGAGGGAAATGCATCCACCTGGTACTTTTCCCAGCAACCCCATACCATCGTGTCTTGGGAAAAGTTTGAGTCATTCTTTTTGGAAACGTTCGGAGATGGTAAACCTCTGAAAGTACTAGTCATGGATATTTCTAGCTTAAGAATGAACCCGAAAGAAAAGGTTAAAGAATTTAATTAAAGATTCTTAACACTTAAAAACCGAATCCCTACGGATTCCATGCCTACTGAGAGTCTTATAATAGCATACTACACTAAAGCTTTGCATCAAAGTATAGCTATTTGGGTTAAACAATCTAAGAAAGCCACATTGTTAGAAGCCTTCGAGGAGGCTAGCTAGATTGAAAAAGACATTCTTAGTCTTAAAGATTCTACTAGCAATGAAATAGAGACTAGTGCTTCTTCCAGAAAGAAGATCGAAATCCTCCCCAGTCCCGCTCAAAGTAAAACGCAACCTAAAAGCTCTAATTTAGAAAACTTAACTAAAGTTGTTCAAAAACTGTCAAATCAAGTTATAGAATTAAAAAGGATGACTGAAGAAGCTTCCTCGAGAAAAGGGCCTTACAAACCCCCATTCCGAAGGCGTTCTACTACCAGCCGACCTAATCCAACCACCGAAGGCCTTAATCTAGAAAGTCTGCAATGTGCTCTTTAAATAATTCTAGAAGCCCAAGATAACTTGATGCCTCCTGAGACTCCTGAGGAGGTAGTTGAACAAGAGACAGTTCAAGAAGAAGAGTCTTTCCCAAACATTTTTGGACACTTCTCGGATAACATCTTTCAAGCTAACTTCGAGACAGTACATCCCTATAATACTAGGAGTAAGACAACAAACAAACCTTCTGTCGAAAACACTACAACTTTTCCTCCAAAGCAATCTAAATCAGTTGAGACTAAACAGAGTAATGTGAACTCCAAATTAGATTATGATGTAGTTGAAGATCTTAAAAAGTTGAGAGCTAACATTTCTGTTTATGAGTTATTGAATTTTCCATTTCTACTATAAAAAATGTTACAAAATATTTCAGAGAATGGAAAAAATGGTAATTCAAGTGGTAACAAGGTTGTGCAAAACAAAGTTCCGCAGAAGACTTCCACTAAAAAAAATCCTGATCCTCAAGATAACGGGAGCCTTCCTATAAGTAATGTAAATAATGTAGATAAAGTAGCTTTAGAATCTTCTAGTAAAAAGCCACAAGCTACTACTCTTAGTACTCGAAAAAATGTACCTTCTTTTTTGTTAACTTTTGAAATCTTTAATATAAATGTTCACAATTGTATGGTAGACTCAGGAGCGTCATCCAATGTGATGTTGTGGTCTGTATGCCAGAATGTTAATGCAAAAGTTGAACCATCTACTTTAAAAATCATACAGCTTGATCGGACCAATGTTAAAGTAATAGGCGAACTAAATAATGTGCTTATTAGATTATCATCTAACCCCAAGGTTCATCAGGTTATTGATATAATTGTTGTGGATAATCCAGAAGTGTATGGTCTGTTTTTAAGCAGGGACTAGTTGGAGAAACTACATGGCTATTTCATGACAGATTGGTCTCATCTATGGCTTCCAGAGAACGGTAAGCCTAATAAGATCAATGTAAATCGTGAGCACTACCTTAAGTTCATGGTCACAGATTTGAACGATCCCAATGAACCATTTACACCTTCTGCTGATTCACCTGAAGTACAAGGGATGGACACCTTCTTTGACAATTTCATGGCCGAGGCTTCACCTATCACCAATCCAGAACAACAGTCCGAGATTGTAGCATATATGCAGCCAACAGCTTCTACGCAACGGTCTCATGTACCTAATGGAAATCAAATTTGGTCTCTTTATTTCGACGGGTCAAAGTCCAAAGAAGGAGCTGGAGCAGGTTGCGTCATTATCGATCTGGCAGGTAACAAAACATTGATTGCATGTAGGTTGGAATTTGAATGCACTAATAATACTGCAAAATATGAGGCTTTACTGCAAGGTCTCAGAAAAGCTTCAGATATGAACATTCAAAATTTAACCATCTTGGCGACTCTGAAATAGTGGTTAGACACGTAAGAGATTCTATCCACTGTCTTTCTCCACATCTCAAAAGCTACCAATATGAGGTATGGAATTTAATGAATAAATTTTCTGCTTTCAATATAAATTCTCTTCCTAGATTGAATAACTCTAAAGCAAATATATTAGCTAATGTAGCTTCTAAACTTCTTCCTGCAGAAGGCTTGTCCCCAGATGCATTCTCCGTAGAGCTGTTGTTCAGACCATCCGTTCCTGACAACATCACGAACTAGAGAGTCTTTGACGACGATCAAAAGATTATTAACTTTCTGCACTTGGAATAAACTTTTCAAGGCGCGGTGATAGACGAACACATGCACGACGACAATTTGCGCGATTTCACAATAATACCAGATCCGAGAACTCCTGAATCTTCATCGGACATGGTAAACTCGATCCCTAAATATTTAGTTAGATTAGAGAAGTTTTATGATCTTCAAGATAAATTTAAAAAGATGGTCAACTGTAAAACCAATAGTTCCTCGTTATCTTATGAAAAAGTAAATTTAGGAACTAAGGACAATCCTCAGTGCATTAATCTAGGGTTGGGGTGTTCTCAACAAGAAAAAGATGCATTTATTAAATTGTTCAAAGAATTTAAAGATGTCTTTGCATGGATGTATGATGACCTTAAAACCTTCGACCATAACATTATACAACATGTTATTCCTATGAATCCCCAAACCTTACCCTTTCAACAAAAACTAAGGAAAATGCACCCCAAGCTTGAACTGACCGTTCAAAAAGAATTGAATAAGCTACTAAATGCTAAGATAATTTTTTCTGTCAGGCACACGCAATGGGTTTCTAACTTTGTCCCAGTCTGAAAGAAAAGTGGCAAAATATGACTCTGTGTCGATTTCCAAAACCTTAATAGAGCGTCTGATAAAGAAAAATATCTTGTCCCGCCCATGGAATATATCCTTCGATAGGTATCTGGTTCTGAGAGGATATCCTTACTGGATGGTTTCTCAGGATACAACCAAGTTCTGATGTCTCCACCAGACGAACTCAAAACTACCTTCCGTACTCCGTGGGGCACTTATGCTTATCATAAAATGCCCTTTGGATTGATTAATGTTGGAGCCACTTTTCAGAGAGCAATGGACATTGCTTTCCTAGGCTTAATCAATCAGTCAATCGTAGTTTACTTAGTTGATGTGACTGTATTTTATAAAAGAAAAACCGATCATCTAGCTCACTTACGAGCTGTTCTACAGCGATGTCATAAATACAATATCTCCTTGAATCCTAAAAAATCCATCTTTGCAGTAGAACAGGGTAAACTCTTAGGATTCATTGTGTCTAGTGAAGGGATGATTATCGACCCCGATAGGACTCAAGTCATCGCGAAACTTCCCCCTCCTACATCCAAAAAATCTATGCAGTCTTTCTTAGGCCAGATTAACTTCGTGAGGAGATTCATCCCTAGTTTCTCTGAAATGGTCAGGCCTTTACAGAATCTGATTAAGAAAGACACCGAATATTACTGGGGACCCCTAGAAAATCAAGCTTTTAATGCAATAAAGAAGGCCATAATGGACACTCCGTCTCTCATGAGCCCAGATTTCTCTCAAGATTTTACACTCTACACTTTTTCTTTTGACCGTTCCTATGCCGCCGTCCTAACCCAAAAGAATGCCGAAAACAATGAAGTACCCATTGCCTTTATGAGCCCTGCTTTTAAAGGCGTTGAACTTAATTACCCAGCGGTATATCGGCAAGGCTATGCTATTTTCAAAGAAGTCAATTACTTTCGGTCCTATCTTCTGAAGTCTAGAATGAAAGTCATTGTCCCCTACCCAGCCATGAGGAACCTGTTAGTGCAGAAGGAACTAGGTGAAAAGAGAGCTAACTGGGTCACCTCTTTGCAGGAGTATGACTTAGAAATCAACCCAGCTCAGATAGTGAGAGCCCAAGGGTTATGCAAGTTAGTTGTTGATTCAACAACAGGACAACAAGAAGAAAGCGATACGTCAAACCTAGGACAACATGATCAAAATCTAATCTGTTTTGCACAAAACCCTGTCAGTCCTAGGTATGATGATATAATATTCTGTCTTGAACATGGGTCAGTGTGATAACCCTAAATTGCACCACACATGCTTACCTGGCATCAGACCAACTCATATCCCTTCCTTCCCAAATCCATGCTGAACAAACTCTTGAAAATCCTCTTAAATCAAGTGACACGCACCCTAACTCACTACTGCATGTGTTGGAACACTGGCAGGCCTACTACTGCACGCGTTGGAACACTGGCTGGCCTACTAGAGCCCGCGTTTACCTAAAAAAGCGCAAAAATAGGAAAGTTTCCGACTGGACAAAAATCTATGTATCAGTTAACTGAAACTCCCAGCCATGCATGGCCGAGAGTTTGTCCAAAACCCTAGCTCCTTCTAGCCTATAAAAGAAGGGGTAGGGGCACTATTTGGAGGAGGAAAATATTAGAAAAGAAACTCTTCCCAATTTCTGAATCCATTTGTCCCAACCCTTTATCCTTTCCTCAAGCTTAAGGAGAATTCAAGCAAAGCAGCTGGAGGACAAAGAAGAGGAGGAGCCCAGGATCAGGATCAAGGAGCGGTGGCCGATCTCTATCATTATTGTAAGTTGATTCATCTTGAGATTAATAAAAGAATACTTTTCCCATCCCAATGCATGAGTCATATATGATTTATTCGATTTATGCTTAATCTCTAACCCTCAAGTAGAAAAATAGCATGCATGTGTAGTGTTTTGTCTTGATTACAGGATTGTTTTTCGAAGGAGTAGCACAAGCAAGCAGACAAAGAACAACGGAGGATCTACACCAAACATCAGTAAAAATGTTAGTAGGTCCTTTCCATGCTTGTATGTGAAAAAGGGGTTTTAGTTTTGGGGTGATAGGATAAAGGTCATTTCTTAAAGGTCAAAATCTGCATGCAAGTTCAGCCCTAGCTTGCTAGTCTGTAGGTTATTATTTCCCAACAACAGAATTGGCGACTCCACTGGGGAAGATACTCTTAGGGTTTCCAGAATTAGTTGAGGTTTTTGGGTAGTTTAAAGGATTAGATTTTCTATTTCTTTGTTTGTTTGTTTTTTGTTAGGTCAGAGCTAGCAGGGAACCTGGTTCTTAATACCAGTTGTTCCTTGACTGTTTCTTGACATTTATTATTGGTACACACAGAGGTACACACGTCCTGCAGAAGGCCTGCACGCGTGTAACCCGCACCCTAACCTTCTACAGCCCATGTTTGAACACTTGTTGTAGAGGTTTCAGTAGCATGTAGGACTCAGAGAGCTTAAGAGGCGATCCCCTCTTCCCTGATAGAATTTCACATTCTCAGGGGGCTTTTTGGATCCTGTCTGGGTCTTGTTGGTTCACAGTCTTGTTTCAGTCTGCTTTATTGCGTTTGTTAAGTTTTTGCAATTATTTTTATTTTCTATAAGAGGAAGCATTCAAGTCTTCAAGAGACCCTGGGTGTCAATACCAGAGGCCTCTTCCAGGTCTGGGCTGCCTGTGTTTAGTTTTTTCTTAGAGTTTTTACATACACGTGGTATGTGCAAGTGCAGCCCATGGGTACCCGCACACTGTTTTAGGTCAGCACGCATTTGAACGCGTGATGTTTCAGTTACAGTAGAGGGCTTGACAGGTTTCCTTTCAATTAGGGTGGGGTAGTCATCCCTTGCTGTGGTAAGAAGTATTCCTCTCAGGGGTTTGAGTCTAGGGTTGCATAGTTAGTAGGTTAGGGCTTCTTACCCTTAGCCTGTTTTTTCTTAGTTGATGATTGATAGAAAAGATAAAAAAAAAATGTGTTTTATGGTTTTTAGACAAGCGTAAGAGTCGGTGCTTTCTTGATTGCCATTGTGTGTCTTTGCTCTGGTTCTTTGCGATCTGTGCCTTAAGCCATAATTTTATTTTGGTTTTCTTGGTTTTTTGCTTGTCGAAATTTTCCCTTTGTTGCTTCATTTAGCACTTTGTTTTTGCTTCTTTGTTTCATTTGCTTCTTTGTTTGAAGATTGTATTGCTGCATCAATAGCTAGGAAGACGTCTTTTTTCATAAGTTTTTGCAGTGAATTTAGAGCATAAGTAGCTCGTAGTCCAGTGAAATTCCTTTATGTTTACTGCATGAAATATTATAAAAATTGAAAAGAAAAGGAAGTCTTTCTTGTTGAAAAGTTGCGGATTATTGCATTTTTGTAAAAGTTTTTTGTTTCCAAGCATTTCTTATTCATTTTGCTTTGAGTCTTTACACACCATCAGTTTCACCTTCATACCTTGTGACATAAAAAATCTCCTTAAAAGAAACACTAATTAAAATCTATTAGACTTTTTGTTTGTAGGGTTCATATACTAGCTCAGGACTAGGGCTTTGGAATAGGTTGGAGAGTAAACTCTCCAAGGCCACTCAAACCAAAAATTGGAGCCTGTGATAGGGAGTGTAGAAGTCCAGTTATGTGGAAGTTATCCGGGACCCCCCTCTAACATAGAGGATAAACACGAGGTCGCATAAGGAAAGGTAGCGGAGATAACCCCTCCAAAGCCGGACCGAACGTAGTGGAGAACACATATCGAGGATTTGTTGAGGGATTTCATCGTTTTCATTTTCCACGGGGATTCGTGGGTCTCGAATCCATTTGAGGTCCTCAGTTTTCTTCCAGACAATTTGCTCTCGATACCCTTGACAGGTTTCGGGCTTGATACCCTGCTCATTGTGGTCTACCCGACTATCGATTGTACCCGCCTGGTGACTGTTCGTGTGCTGGAAAACTAGTTGCCAATATTTTCTAGAGACATACACACGTGACTGCGGGGGTATACCACGGTACTTAGGGCATACATCGGGCCATGCTTTGTAGACTATACCCAGAGGGTGATTCCATTTTCGATTTGCACTTGCACCGGTAAGTTGCTCTAGTGTTGGTTGTTGTAATTGTTCTTCCAACTAGTTTAGTGTTTGCTTGATTTATCTCTTAAGGGATTCTTTTTAGTGTGTGTTACTGTTTGATCATGTAGAATACCTTAGCGTTTTGTGAATATTCTCACACAGTGAAGGATTTAGAGCTCCGCCGGTCACGAAGGCTTCTGGGCCTGCCGTCGATTATACTGGAGCCACCCCCGCCACCTTTGAGGCAGAAGCTAGACCAACAAGGGTCTTTCGAAGAAACCGGGTTACAAACCATTGAGCCCAAAAAACTCCTGGAGGAATCAACCGCCAATCTTGGTTTGGTTGAAACCCCAACCACTGATACTTGGCTGCAAGTGATTGTGCCAATTCAATTTTACGAACACCTGTCAGTGCCTCACACATCTATGGCAACAAATGTTGTTACTTCCTCTGGGAATTATTCCATTCCCACCAATGTTGTTACCACAGGAGAAGCTTCTCCTAACTTTCCCTTGTCGACGGTCTGGGCTACCATGGTCTTGACCACAACTATGTCACACAGTGGACCGACCCCATCTATCGCGGTGGCCACACCTCCCTTCACACCTAGTGTGACAGGCCCTCCATTGTCATACGGTATGCCTAGTTCAGGTACAAGTCTTGCACTCACTTACTCCACTTTACAGACTTTGGGTCTGGGGGCAGGGAGCTCTAACGCTCCTCTGCAAGGTCAACTTGGGGGCATTCCTATCCCTTTTAATGTTTTTCCTTATACTGGAGGTCATATCTCTCCTTCATCCCCTTCGCTTGGTGGATTGCATCAGTAGTCCGCCGAGCAGCCTACACACAAAAGTTCATTTGGAGCCGGGAGTCAAGGAACACCTGCGCAAACTTTGTCGATAGGTTCGTCACCATTTGTTTGGAATGGGACATTTGGTAACAACACTTTCACATCCACTGCTTCCCCATCTGGGGGCACTCCCATCTTTGGACAATCTACTCTGGCACATGGTACTATTCCTGCGCCGGGGGAACATATAGCAGGACCTTGGAATTCAGGACAAGGATCCATTCCTTCCTTTGGAATGTCATTCTGGGGTAATTCTTTCCATAGTCAATGTAACCCCGGATATACTTCTATGCCTCTCTCATCAGGACCGGCATGGGGTAATCCTTCCCAAAGTCCATCACACACGATGAATTCCCAACATCCTATTACCTTCATGGGGAATCAACCAATGATGTCTCCATAGATGCAAAATCCTTACGTTGTTTAGGGCCATGGTTTCTACCAGAATCCGGGCCAACAACCAAACTTTTCTTGGCAACCCGGTGCCAGTCAAACTCCAGGACCCTTTTTTCCAGGCTATCAGCAACAACCCAAACTACCATTCCTGGCGATGTTACACTTTCCATATTTGACATGGTTGTTAAATGATCCTATTTGTCACGATCCACGTTGGCCTCCTATACCAAAAAAGTTGCCTTCGGACATTCCAAAGTTCGAGGCCAAGCCTAACGAAGATCCAGGTGATCACGTAACTACTTTCCACCTTTGGTGTTCATCTAACTCACTGAAAGATGACTCCGTCCAATTGCGCTTGCTTCAATGCACTCTTATCAGGAGTGTTGCGAAATGGTACATCGAGCTTGATCGCTCACGATATTCTTCTTTTGGAGAACTGGCTATGGCCTTCCTTAACCATTTCCAGTTACCTGTGAGATACGACGCGAGCACAGAACTGCTTGACAATTTCGAACAGATGATGGCAGACCATATCTATGATCATATCCGAGAGTGGCGACGCTGAAAGAGTCTAATCAAAGTACCGGTTCCACCAACATTCCTGCTTGAGTGGTTCCTTAAGTCTTTAGTACCGCAATTATCCAAAGACGTTGCAACTTCTGGGGTTTTCTCTGAAAAAGATGCCATCATGAGATCTCAACAGTTTCATCTCATCTATTCTCAGTATGGTTTATTATACAACATCTTGTCGGATGCTCCATGATCAATACTGGGTAAAACTAGACAAAGAGCCGGACCACATGATGATGGTATTGTTGGTTCCGCACAAACTAAGCCCGCTGAGAAATTGACTAAACAATTGCAACAATTATCTATACAACACTCAGCGGCTAGCCAGACTACTGCTTTGGCTGCTCCTCCTACCCAAACGTTGGAAGTACACTCCGTATAGACAACTAACCCAAAGTCCACCCAGTAGCCTGAGGGCAAGAAAAAACAACGGAAGAAGGGTAAGGGGAATAAAAAACCCACTAATAATGTTGGTGAGGGAACCATGCAAAAATGAAAGGCAAGGTATCTGTGCAACTTGTGTGTGGAAGACCACCCGACCCATCAGTGTCCTCGACTTGTAGAGGCCCAAAAGTTTGTCACACAGCAACAACAAGCCGTGTTGACTAATCCATTTTAGCATGGGCAAATTTAACTCAAACCTTTACAAGTGCCTAAGGGGGCAGCCAACAAAACTGCCCTCCTCCAAATAATTCCTCTTCCACAAATGTATATATGGTTAGGGGTGATGCCTTAATAACGACTAGAGCGCACGACTATAGTAAACCAAGAACCTCTGAGAAGGGCAAAGAAGCCGAAATCCCATCTCTTCCTCTACAGATTGAGAAGATGTTGGGAGAAACGATGACACACATTCCAAAAGGTGCGTTTAAGAAAGCTTCTCACAATCCAAATGCAAGGGCCTCCCAGAATTACTCTGTGGTGGAAGATTTATCCCAACCCCTTGTGCAATGTCCTCTTTGGAGGTCCTCCAAAGTTTCCCTGCTCAGAGGAAATCCTTGTTGACTACTTTAGGCTCTACTGAGACTTGTAACCCGGGTACCATCATGTTAGATACGACCGACTTGAAACCTCGTCTGTCGTACCACGTAGCAGTTCAGATAGTAGTGGCTCATCCCATGAAAACTTTTACATGAAATATCTTTCGCACAGTGGTCAACGAGGGTGCCTCAACATGCGTTATGTAGTTAGCATGCTGGAAAGCCATTGGTCAACCCAAATTTTCTCCATCACCTACTCTCCTCACTGCGTTCGAAGGTCGTTCTTTCCGACCACATGGCATCATTCCTTCTTTCCCTGTGCAGTTAGGAGGGAAGACTGTGTGTGTTGAGGTAGAGGTAGTCGATGCCCCCCTCGACTATAATCTCTTGTTAGGTCGTAGTTGGACTTATGCGATGCAAGCTGTGGTTGCTATAGTTTTTCGAGTATTGTTGTTTTCACATGAGGGTTGGATATTGACCATTGATCAATTGTCCTTCTCTCGACCTGACCCAGCTTTGGGGGCATCCACGGTTCCCATGATAGATAATCCTCAAGTTGGTGTCGTTAACGTAGGAGTTGGTTTGTGCCCATCTTTGATGGGTACTTTCAATTACCCACCTCCTCATGGAGATGTCAAGTTTATATCGACTCACCACAAGGATGAGATTTTTCATGTTTCATCGTTCCGCACGACTTACTTTGAAGATCCGTGGATTCTTCCTTCCCCATCAACCACGATGGATGCGACATGGCACTCCGACATATCCATGCCCTTGTCCGCTGCTGAAGTAGCGTACTCTTTGGTTCAACAAACTTCAGCTACTCCTGATCCAACTTCCGCACAAGATTTGGATCCACTTCTAGAGCCTATCTGGGCTCATGGTTCTCTTGCTACCACCAATTCGTTAGACTTAGTCTTGCCTTCTAACGAAGCTGTAATCGAAGAAATGACTAGTCCGGAAAAACCTTGGGAATATCTTCATCATAGATCATATTTCCTCCCAGAGTTGAGCCAAATCGAGGCCGGAGAATTCACTATCACCATGACAGGAGATCAGCCATGTCCCATTAACCTCTTAGCTACACAGGAAATTTATGCTGAGGGAAATATGGCGACTATCGCTACCACTATACCTATCAACATCTCCCGAAACCCTGTCGTCGTGGAGAATGTCTTCATCAGAGCGGATTGCTCCCCTGAAGAGGTTCAGATTTACACGGATCTTTTCAAAGAATTCCGCGACGTTTTTGCCTGGTCTTATGAGGAAATGCCAGGCATCGATCTGAAAATAGTTGAACATGAGATCAAAACGTATCCTGATGCTAAGCCTGTTCGACAAAAACTTCATCTAGTTAATCCTAGGAAAGCAACAGGCATCAAGGTTGAAGTTGAGAAATTTCTCAAGGCAGGGTTCATTTACCTGATTCATTTGACTCAATGGGTGTCAAACCCCGTGTCGATCGATAAAAAACAAGGCACAATTCGTGTATGTACCGATTTTCGTGATTTGAACAAGGCATGTCCAAAAGATAATTATCCAACCCCATTCATTGACTATATCATTGATGAATGTGCTGGTTGTGAGGCCTTTTCGTTCATGGATGGTTTTTTAGGCTATAACCAAATCCAAATCAAACTTGAGGACCAACATAAAATGACATTCATTTGTCCATGGGGTACGTTCGCCTATCGTAAGATGCCTTTTGGTCTCAAGAATGTTGGAGCCACTTTCCAGCGGGCCATGTCTTTTGGATTTCATGACCTCAAACATATAGTCAAGGCCTATCTAGATGATTTAGCATCACGCTCTCGCAAGCGCAAGGATCATCCCATGCACCTCCGACTAATCTTCGAACGTTGTCACTACTTTAGGATTCGCTTGAATCCCAACAAGTGCAGATTTTGTGTCACGTCAAGATGTTTGTCAGGTTTCATCGTTTCAACCACAGGGATCATGATCGATCCTTTTAAGGTGGAGGCAATAATTCAGTTGCCTCCCCTACGCACAATCTTACAACTTCAAAGCCTTCAAGGCAAGGTGAACTTCTTACGATGCTTCATCACCAACTATGCCGAAATCACCAAGGGATTTATGTGTTTACTGAAGAAAGATGTTCTCTTTTTCTGGGACAAAGCAGCTCAATGCTCTTTCGATGCATTAAAACACACCCTCACTACCACACCTCTGCTATGGCCAACTAATTATAACAAAGACTTCTTATTATATCTGGCTGCTGCAGAGTCAACCATAGGCATGGTTTTAGTTCAGGAGGATGATTCATTTTCCGAATATGTGATCTACTACCTGAGTCGAGGCCTCGTAGGATCGAAACTTAATTATTCCCATCTCGAAAAACATGCATTCGCAACAGTTCATACTGTCCAATGGTTTCGTCACTATGTTCTGTTTTGTAAGACCACCATCGTTGTCGTCGTGAATCCATTCCAGTACATGTTGACATGACGAGTTATCGGCGGAAAAATCAATAGATGGATGGTAATCCTCCAAGAATTTGACTTAGATTTCGTTTCAGCCAAGTCCAAAAAGTCACTGGTCTTCGCAGAACTTATCTCGGAGCTTCCGGTTGAGTCAGGTGACGTTGTGCATGAGGAATCACCTATCTGGGGGGATATGTTTTTGATTGAATCTTCAGACCCCTGGTACAGAGATATACTGATCTATCTCTAGACTTTGAAGTGCTCCACCTCTGCTTCTCATGATGAGTGTCGACGGATACACCATCAGGCTAAGAACTATCTCATACTCGATGATACGTTGTATCAAAGGGATGTAGACTGCATTTTGCGTCGATGTCTCACTCATGAGGAGGCCGTCATAGTGCTCAATGACTGTCATAAAGGAGCCTGTGGCAACCACTTGTCCGAGTTGGAAATAGCCCAAAATATTTTACGAGCAGGTTACTTCTGGCCCACACTTATGAAATATTTTATCGAGTCGATTAAGAAGTGCCATCCGTGCTAAATATTCTCACGGAAGATGAGGGCACATCCAGCTCCCATTTTTTTTGTTATCATAGTTGGTCCCTTCACTAAATGGGGGATCGATTACACTACATGAAACCCCCCATCAGCAAGGGGGCACCGCTATATCATCGTAGTTGTCGACTACTTCACTAAGTGGGTCGAAGCTATGCCAACATTTAAAGATGATGGAGAGACTGCAGCTCTCTTCTTATTTAACCAGATTATAGCACGATTCAACATCCCGAGAGAGATTGTCACTGACCATGGCAGTCACTTTCAGAACCAAATGATGTCCGAGTTAACATCAAAGCTTGGGTTACAGAAAGAACATTCTCACCTTACTATCCCCAAGCCAATGGGTAGGTGGAAGTTGTTAACAAAACTCTTAAGACGATTCTACAACGAACTATCAACTCAGCCAAGTCAAATTGTCATTTGATATTATACTCAGAATTATGGGATTACTGAACTTCAGTTAAGACTGCAACCGGTTTCTCACATTTTCAGCTCATTTACGGGCTGGAGGCAGTCTTGCCCATCGAATGTCAAATTCCATCTCTGAAATTGGTAGTACAGTTATTGCCAGACACTTCTTCGCTTGAAGAACGATTAGTACACCTTGAGAAGCTTTATGAACAGCGTCACGATGTGGCCCTGGCCAACGAGGCTCATAAACATAAGGTCAAGTGTCAATACAATAGGTCTGTTCATCCTTGGGTTTTCTCTTAGGGCGACCTTGTCCTGGTTTATGACCAAGATAAGGACCCCCTGGGGGCAGGAAAATTTAAACCCATGTGGTTCAGACCCTTTATTATTAAGGAGGTTTTAAAAAAGGGTGCTTATCATTTGGTTGATTTTGAAGGGAATGCTTTTGCGGAGCCTAGAAATGGGCTCTACCTCAAGAAGTATCACTCATAGAACGGTCACTATGGATAACTTTTTGTAACATATGTATAGTCTTTGTACTATTAATTTTTTACATTTCTTTTGGAAAAAGTGTTATGGACGTGTCATTGATGTTATCTTTCGTCAAATATGACAGATGTCAAGTGAGTCAGAGGTGTTCATTGGGTATGCAGACGGTGCTAGTCGACACACGCAGAGGCTTGCCTCTGCATCCTGGGTAATCTTTACACCTCAGGGTCAGTTGTTATCTTCCGGAGGTATATGCTTAGGTAACACCACAAATAATGTTGTTGAGTATAGTGCAGTTATTGAGTTGCTTCGTGACGCTTTGTCAGTGGGTATCTCTCGTCTCCGGGTCTATCTAGACACTCAACTGGTTGTGTCGCAACTAAACAGAATATACTTGGTTCACGACCCAACTTTACACCGACGATTCCTTAGGGTACGTCTCTTGGAACGCAACTTTGATTATATTACATATTTTCATGTTCCTAGGAGTCTAAATCAAATCATGGATACTCTAGCTAATCACATTTTAGATTGGCATCTTTCTCACATATAAAAATATCATGAACATAAACATGTAAATACAGTTTTCTACACATAATCCATAAGACACAAAAAAGAAATAAAAAACCATACATAAACATCATAAAACCCTCAGAGTACATAAATGGATGCACATGCCTCAAAAATGGGAACAATAACGAGTCACTGGGCTTATGCCCTCAAAAAATATATATACAATAAGGTGCTCGTGGCACATAAAAAGTTTAAAAGTCTTCTCAGGGCCTGTGGGCCCTGTTATAATCATGTACAACCTAGGATAAACACCTAAACAATCGAACTCATGTCCGAGGTGCCCCCACAACATGAGTCTGCATGGAGGGCGACAGGTCCTCTATCTCTGCCATGGGAACTGTGCGAGTGAGCACAGTAAAGTTCCGCTCAATCCGCCACAGGACTCTCTCGGCCTCTCCTTCTGGGAGGTTCCCAGCTACTGCTTCTCCTCCAGCGGTGGAAGCTACGGATTTTGGCCATGGGCGATGCCTATTCCATGCATAGTCAACAGGTCGCACGGGTCCCACATCTGCATGCAATAAATGTTCACCCATCAAAAACTATGGTATACAAAAAACATGATATATATATAGAAAAAGACATAAACAATTACATATGAAAACAAAAAAACTATATAGGCGGAGACTTACCCATCTCCCCTCGCTCCTCACCAGGAGGCACTGGTATTGCTGGATTTCTGGAGAAGTCGATCCCCGCATATGGGTAGTCCTCAATAGCCAAGATCTGTCGCGACAACCAAGAAAAAAAGTCGTCGTTGAAGGCCTCTGTGGTCCTTCCGCCACCCTATCGCGGCAATAACGCTGCCCATATGCATACTGCTGGGAAAGTAGCCAGGTGTCCTCGTACTGTCAGCTGAGGACTAAAACATGGAACTCTCTCAAATAAAAATGAACACAGGATGGTCCCAAACCCGAAGTTCCTGTGTGTCCGTTGTCTGCAAGCTGTCAACTGACTCATCATGCTCGCTACTAGTGTGGTACTCCAATAAAAAATTTGTGCATTCATGCATTGGATTGCACAGTTCATCTATGCGTGTGAAGCCTGATGCACGACTGCAGAGTCGGTAATCCACCCAATGAGCGATAAAATAGTCTGAAGGGAGAGGCTAGTAATCCTACTAACGGGTATCGAGGAAGATCTCTGATCGGTCCTAGCCTCACAATACTCCTCTATCAGCTCCGAGACTTTGCTCGGTCCCACAGGAAAAGTTTGAAAGTTGACTGGTTCCCCTCTCCTCAAGAGGCCAGTCAAAAAATAAATATCCTCGGTGGTGGGCACTAAGGATTGCCCCTCTATCATGAAAGCCTCTGCATCAGGGTGCCAATAGTCAACCAGGGCATTGAACAGCCTTGGTTGCACGCGCATAAACAGACACAAAAAGAATTTCACTAAACCACACTGCGTCAGTACGACCATAACATTTGGATCTATGACCACTAACTCATTGGCGGCCTCGTTCTCCCTCTCCCTCCACTGAACATACATCCTGCCAACACAACAAAGAAAAAAAGGGGGGATCAGTACTTGTTTAAACCCATTTTTTTCATCACGCGGGGGGTACTCGCGGCCTGTTGAGGCGACAGTCGCAGGTACCCGTGGGCAGCTTTGGCTCTGCGTGTGGGTACCCGCGGGCTGTCCCTAGACATCCCGCATTTGCCTAGGGCCAACCTCTTTGAGGTCGACGACCACCCCCAAAACACACTTAAATGCAATAAATAAAGTATTGAATTGCAAGATAAGGGAGTTTGTACTTACTTGGTCCAAGAAGAAGTCCGTTTCATCCACTGTAGCTCCTGGAATCACGATCTTTGGCAAAGGGGGTCTTTTGGCTCCAGAGTCAATTTCCAAATCAGCAATGGTGATAATGAGCTGCCAGCTTCTATTTATAGACTTTTTGGCCTCTTTTTGTCACTTTTTTGGGCCCCTTTACCAGTTTCTTTATACCAAAAACCATTTTAAGTAGTCCAGCAGTTGTATGGGAGTGATTTGATTAGGTGTTGGGACAATTTTCCTTGAGTTTCAAAAAATACAAAAAAAAATATATTGACAGTCCATAATTTTTTTTTTTTCAAAATTCAACTTGAGCATATAGCGTAGGATTTATCCCAATTGTTGCATCTCATTGCCTTTTGTTCTTATGATATAGGATTGATCCCATCCGGCTGTGACATGGAACTATCATATATTCTCTAGAAGTGTTGCAACTTGGTGGTAGAGCTTTCCAAAACATGGATGCCCTAGGTAGTTCCTGGTTGCATTATGGTGTCCATGCCGTTTCTAACAACACTGTAGGCTCAGGAGTCCATTTAGTCTTTCCTAAATACAAGTTTGAGCCTCATTCGCATGGGTCTTTTACGCTCTTTGCCTTACCCTCCGAACTCCCAAAACATAACGGGTCTCCTTTTAAGCCCTTTTCAGACCCTCTAAACATGAAAAGATTGTCGAGCGATCTTGTGATCTTTCACGCTCATTAAATTGAAATCTGAAGTCAGGTTTGTCCGACGATAGTTTACCCCTTTTTCGGTCCAGATGGTCAACTATACAAACAAATGAATACTCTATTGAATGTCAATTCTTTAGAAGAGTATCCTCAGGTATAGTTTTATTCCTTTTTTCAGGACTGAGGGACTAAATTTACGAAAAAGAAACCCCCCCGGAGTCCATAGTTAAGCTCTTTTCAGACTCCCTAAAATTGAAAATATCGTCGAGTGACCTTATTCTTTCACACTCGTTAA
>JZKD02S0233682.1:636130-656484 GCA_000966675.3 Picea glauca
GCAGCATAATGAGTCGCCCTTGGATAAAGCACATCTGTCCGTTTGATTCATCAGACTTTGGGATGTAGTACGACCTTAGGAAGCTTTGCTCGCTATATAGAGTTGTGTCCTCCACAGTTTGGTTACTCTTCCAAACATATGGAGAGTTTGCATTGCCTCCTGCTTCGTAGACTTATGATTAACAGATATGTTGCCTAAGTCTTATCACTTGTCGTGCTATTGTCCAAGGGAAGTTTGTCACTAAGCCTGAGTTGACCCCTCTGCAATATGTCTCTTGTCCGCATACCCAGCCATCCTGAATGTCCAATCCAGTCTTTGTTCGAAATCATTGAAGCCTTCAGTCCGATCATCAAGATTATCAAGTCCATAACCGACAAGCCATCGAAGACCTCTGGGTAGTGCAGTCGTACACTCATATTACACTCCTACCCGAGTTTTAGAATATTTTGAAGTTGTTGCTCGAGTTCTGAAGTACAGCCATCAGGCCGAATCAGCTTTTGGGAGATGGATACTTTATATGTATATCTTTTTTATTTTGAGATGTAGCTCCACTGTGTATTATTCACGACTACTCTTCATAGTTGTTTGACATGGATATACAGTGTATTTGATTGGTAGCCATGGTTCTAGTTTATCCCAAGCATGGTTATGCCCGCCTTGGTGAGACATTTGATATTTTTTGCAGACGACACCTCCTGATTCTTGATTCCCGGGCTCACTCATTCAGCATATCAATACAGATTGGTAAAGAATTGGTAATGTATTTCGGCCATCAGATGCTCTTCTAACCTCACACATTAAGGGGCATCTGTTATAACCCAAAATTGCACCACACAATCTAACCTGGCATCAGGCCAACTCATATCCCTTCCTTGCCAAAGCCATGTTGAACAAACTCTTGAAAATCCTCTTAAATCAAGTGACACGTGCCCTAACTCACTACTGCACGCGTTGGAACCCTGGTAGGCCTACTACTGCACGCGTTGGAATGTTGGTTGTCCTACTACAGCCCGCGTTTACCTAACAAAGCACAAAAACAAGAAAGTTTCCGACAGGACAAAAAGCTATGGGTCAGTTAATTGAAACTCCCAGCCATGCATGGTCGAGAGTTCATCCAAAACCCTAGCTCCTTCTAGCCTATAAAAGAAGGGGTAGGGGTACTATTTGGAGGAGGAAAAACTTAGCAAAGAAACTCTGCCCAATTGCCGAATCCATTTGTCCCAACCCTTTAGCCTTTCCTCAAGCTTAAGGAGAATTCAAGCAAAGCAGTTGCAGGACAAAGAAGAGGAGGAGCCCCGGATCAGGATCAAGGAGCGGTGGCTGATCTCTATCATTATTGTAAGTTGATTCATCTTGAGATTAATAAAATAATACTTTTCCCATCCCAATGCGTGAGTCATATATGATTTATTTGATTTATGCTTAATCTCTAACCCTCAAGTAGAAAAATAGCATGCATGCGTAGTGTTTTGTCTTGATTATAAGATTGTTTTTGGAAGGAGTAGTGCAAGCAAGCGGAAAAAGCACAATGGAGGATCTACACCAAACATCAGTAAAAAGGTTAGTAGGTCCTTTCCATGCTTGTATGTGAAAAAGGGGTTTTAGTTTTGGGGTGATAGGATAAATGTCATTTCTTAAAGGTCAAAATCTACATGCAAGTTCATCCCTAGCTTGCTAGTCCGTAGGGTATTATTTCCCAACAACAGTCAGCCCCCCGTCACCTAGATCCCGCTAAAAGAAGAGCGTTGAGATTAAAGTCTGCCTCCTTTCATTTGGTTAATGGTATCCTGTTTCATCAAAGTTTTAATGGTGTACTGATGCGTTGTCTTGAAAAAGACGAAGCATAAAAAGTCTTGCTAGAGTTACATGCAGGAGAAGCTGGTGGTCATTTTGGTGGTGACACCACTACTCATAAGGTTTTAAGAGCCGGTTATTACTGGCCCACACTTTTTAGAGATGCCCATGCCTTGTGTCGTAAATGTATCATTTGTCAGAAAGCATCAGGGCGGTCATAGAAACCAACCTTTCCTTTGCATCTCGTTTTAGTAGATTCTCCTTTTCAGCAGTGGGGCCTTGATATCATTGGTCCGATCAACCCCCCGTCCCACAACAACACAAGTTTATTGTGAGAGCCATAGATTACTTTACCTGATGGTCTGAAGCTGTCCCGTTAAGAACTGTCAACACCATTCAGGTAATTGCCTTTCTAAATTCGAACATTATCACTCGTTTTGGTATCCCTGATTGTTTAGTATTCGATAATGCTTCTTACTTTTCCTCTCTTGAGATGAGCGAGTTAGCTTTGGAAAAAGGAATTGGCAGAATCAACAAACAAGAACTTGATTAAAATCATCAAGAGAACGATGTTTGAAAATCACAAGAATTAGCACAATTCACTGTTGAACGCGCTATGGGATGATAGGGTAACACCAAAAGCTGTTGTAGGTAACTCCCCATTTTTTCCTGTTTATGGCAGAGAAGCAATTCTACCACCTCACATTCTTCTTCCTTCACTTCAGTTGTCGCAGAAAATCCAAGAAGAAGATTGTCCCCCTTTGGAAAATCGAATTAATGCTTTGATGAATCTAGAAGAAGTAAGAGCCCAAGCTAAACGTAAGTTAGATCAGCATCAACTATTGGTTAAAAGCTGGTTCGATTCTAACTTTTCTTCTGATAGGAATTTTGAAGTAGGCGACCTCGTCCTGAAATGGGACAAACTACATGAGGGAAAGGGAGAGCACACAAAATTTCAAAACTTATGGCTTGGACCTTTTTTAATCGCTGAAAAGTTGGGTTCCAGTTCTTTTCGATTTCAAAATCTTGAGGGGCATCTTGACACCTATCCGGTGAATGGCCAAGCCCTGAAAATATACTTTGCTTGATGACAACCCTTGTATATTATGTACATATTTTTCTTTTGTTTGCTTTTTCATTTGCCTTTTTGTTTTTGATTTTTCTTTGAATTTATCAGTTTGTGTTTTCTTTGAAATACACATACCTATACACTGAGCTATTCAGACAGAGACAATAGAAAATTCCTTCACTAAAATAACTGCTAAGAAAATTTGTAAAAACATCAATGGTATATTGCTGAAATTTATATCTATGTTGGAAAAGTCTATTGTTTGAAAGAACATGACCGATTTCAATCTCTGAGTAAAGCTTGTCATGATCATCTATTATCTTTTTACGTTGTCCCTATTCCTTAAGGGAATGACTCGAAAGACGTCTCCCTGCCTTAAGAAGTTGTTTTTGTAAATGAAACATCTCTGTATCTAAATAAAGGATAGTTCTAAAAAAAAAATTGATGAGGTCTGAAAAAATGTGTTAAAATATAATGATTTTCAACATCACCCTGCTCAACTATATATCTATGAAAAAACAAAACAAAATAAATTATTAATAAGAGCTCTGGGAAGTGCTTGTAAACCCGCTGGGATACTGAACAGGTTTGCTGGCAGCAGGTAAATGCATGCATGACGCCAAGAAAACTTTGTCGGGGTACTAAACAGGCCCACTGGCAGTGAAGCAATGTCGGGTATATGAAAATTTGCAAATAAGAAACCTCTTTAATGTCCTTTATTCTGATCTAGAACTTCTTGGCAGGATACAAAATTCAGAGTGGGTTAAATGGCAACTCTATTGAGGATATGGATGCCTGCTGGCAGTAGTGGCTCTGTCAATAGTATTAGAGATTTTATCTTTAATATCGTGACTCACTGGTCTTAAGATTGTTATCTGTTTTCATCTTTAAAACACTATTGGAATAGTTGTTTAATGATGATGTTTATACGATTTTCTGGTTGTTGTTTTTGAGTTGGAATTATCTTTGTTGTTCTAATCTGAATTTGTCCCTTTGGCATAGATAACTGCTTCTACCAGTGTGTCACCATTGTTGGCAGCCAATTCACATTTTTCCACTATCTTTTAAACTGCCCACACCAATGTTTGCAAACATTAATTTTTCTTCGCAATCCTCAAATAAACGACACTTTTATTCTTTGCACCATTTTCACATTTACCTTCGTTTCTGTTGTCACGACTGTAAGCATGAAAACTTGGTCTTTCGAAGTCACATTAAAATAATTATTGAATTGTCATTATCCTTCTTGTCGATATGCCCATTGCACTTACATTTTACTTATCATTATACAGTTGGCAAGACTATTTGATCTGAACTCATTTCACATTCTTCGATTGATTGTGTAATTTTGTTTCTTTGAGTTTGTGATGCATTGGCAATTAGATTTATATGTTCTTTGATTTGATCTACTTGACCATTGGTTTCATAAAAATATATAGGTGTTATGGTTAAACCCTTGATATATTTCATTTGATATGACACCTAGTTCAAAACACATTGGCATGTTGGTTAGACTCTTGGTATGAATTGTTACAACACATGTCACATAGTCATTGGTTTCGATTGGTATGTTGGTTTTAAATCTATGGCATAATGTTTGATTGCACGCGTGGTTTATCCACTTACCAAAATATTTGATTGGTTGAAATGGCATAGTTATAACACATATGAGTTATGACTTGTATAGTTGAAAGCGTCAGCGGTTGTACCTTGGCAATAACTATTATGCATGGCCAGCAAATAGCTCCACCACCTTCGTACGATGTCATTTATGCTTATCCCTTATCCCTGTTTCACCTCTGTTAGCTCGGGTAACCCTTCATGCACTCTTCTCCTATGTATGCTATGATTCAAACCCTAGACCTACAGTGTGCTCTTCTCCATGGCACCGGTGGTGCGAATTGAGCTAAACAGTAGCCAAGCCTTGCTATTGTTCGACAATGCCAGGAAAGACTCAGAGGATAGTGGTTGACTCACCTTTTTACAATGATTCGAGGGTTTTCATCTATTTGTTGCACAACAGTTCGCCCTGACTTGTGATGGCTGTAGGGCCAAGGTGGGTGACATTCAGTTGGAAATCAATGAGGATTTCATTAGCTCTTCCACAGGATTACCGTCCATGAGCCAACGTTGGCTTAAAAATTCTAAAGTGGAGGAGGTGCCATGGCCACTTCTGTTCCTCTCACAAAAGGTCAGATCCTGTGACAGAGGTATGCCGATATCCATGCTTAAACCATGATGGCATGATCTTTTGATGGTGGTCAAACAATTCGTGACCTGTGAGGGTCGATATGGACTCATTTTTCTTTATCACCTTCGAATTTTAATGAATTTTATAGGGTATCCATTGAATATGTCTTTTTACTTCCAACATATCCTATACAAAATGTCAAAAAGGTTTAAAAGAGAAAAGGTCGATAGTAGCCTGTTCCACCATGGCCTAATCAGACTCATCGTTGTTATCACTTAAATCTCCATGGTGATAGCTTGCAAGATTTTATCTCTTGAAATGGTTTTGCTGAGGAAGAGCCCATCCAGATTGACAAGCCTATGATTAATGAAGCTAAGGTCAGGCCACCCGTACCTTTCCATTTCCTACTGCCCTCTCCTAAACCCTCGGTCGACCCTAATATTTAGTTACCCGATGTTATGACTGTGAAGGCTGAGGCTATAAAAAATCCTGTGAGTGAAAAGGTCAAGGGAAACCCTACTGTTGATGGAAAAGGTAAAAAAAATGCTCGGCTTATCTCGAGAAGGGATAGGAATAAGCCTAAACCTAGTGTTGAGCAGAAGCCCATAGTCCTCAGTGAAGACTCAGACTCACACATAGAACGTTTCCTAGCTAGTGAGTACCCTTACTCACAGGTTCTGTGCTCCGAACCACCCTATGACTTCATTTCTACTCTCCCCCCTTGCCTAAGGAACAATCCTAGCTACCCTGGGATCAAACTACCTAACGAAACCCTTGGAAATATAACCAAACCCTCACCTACTTTTTCGAAGCCCGGACAGTCATCTTGTGACCAATGTGATGTGTGGTTGGAACGATACTATACAGACGTCCCCTTATTACAGTCAAAGATCCAATCATTGGAAAACCAAGTTGCATTGTTGACCGACCAAAGGGACAACCTTCAAGAAAATGATAGGAAGCAAAAAACCATTGGTTCCATCATTTTTAGGAATGTCGAATCGGCTACAACCGTCTTCAATTCAAAAATGTCATGATCAAGCTGTCTGCTCCTCATCCAGGTATAAATTTAGGTATCAATTTCGTTTTGTGAATTCCTCGGATTAATATAATGATTTGAAGTTTGGTTTTCAAATAGCTCTGTCTATCATTTGAAATGGCTCTGTCATAATGTTGTTCATCCTATACATTGTTTTTGTTTTGCTAAAATTGAATGAGGTCATGATTTGGTTAAATGATTCAGTCATGCCTAGTTTATCAATTGATAGGTTTTCATCGGAGTTGATTCGTTTGTTTGTCTTTTGAGTTAACGAAATCAATTGTTTGCTTTCGATTGGATTTGTTTGTATCCAACTTGAACAGGAGGTTTTCATGCTAAATTTAGAGCACGATCATGTTTTGATTTGGTATGATTTCGTTGTAGTCAGATCACATCGACCCTGATTGAGTTTTAATGATTTGATTTTTGAAATGATTTCATGAGTTTGGTTGTTACGATCTTTTAATATGCCATGTCATGTAATCTTCTAAAACAGGAATACAACTCTGTTAGACTCCGATTTGGAAAGAATGAATATGTTCTATATGGAAATGATATTCTCATTTAAGCCTGTGCAAAAGATATCTACGCCCGAATCATGGAACGGTTTTGATTCACGACGACTGTGTCAAACCCCAACTGTTCGATTCACTCTTGTCTTGATTGGATTGTTGTGTATATTCAGTTAGTACGATTGTGTTTATGGGTTGGATTTGTATAAAAAATAGACTTGATTGTAGCTCTGTTAATTTTAATTTTCAAACGAGTTTGTTAACTCAGATCGACTTATGTTATTTCTGTCAAATTCGTATGAGGAAATTCTGGTAAATGTTCATTTTAAAATGAATTCAAGAAATGATTTCGTGAATGTCAATTGATTTTATCTGTCCCAATTTGCAATAAGGAAATGGTCGGACAACTCTTACGGATCCTGTTATCAATTGATTGATCTCATTATGATTTTATTTGTGACAATCTACGCATCAGTTTTGATTTGATTCGCTCATGGCATGGATTGTTTGTTATGTTAATACAGTGATCTTGCTGTTTTCATATGGATTCGATCATGTTTCCTGTTGATGGATGAGGCAACAAATGATTGCCTATGATTTTTTTAACTGTATTGATTTCCATTGGTTACGAATCGATTTCATTTCAGTTATCCAACATGATTCTGTTTACCCAATTTTGTGACAACAAACGAAACAGAGTACACGCATCTCTGTAGTCGTTTGACTGATCTCAGTCCTGTTTCATTTCAAATTAGTTTAACGATTTCAATTTGAATCATTCGTTTGTCTTTCAGATACTTGTTAATTTTAATTCTTTAAAGATTTTAATTGATTTTAATGATGATTCTGTGTCTGATTTAGACCAGCTACAGAATGGGAACATTCTGTAGCTAGTCTATAGAATTAGATTTTTTATCATTTTATTAATAAAATACCCTTCTAACTTGTCCATTTTTAACCTTTTTCAGGTACATCCGAATTGCATTGGGCATGTTGGACAGTCTAGGAGATATTTGTGTGATTTAGTTTTTATTTTAGGTTCCTAGTTTAGTCAGACTTGGGATATCTTGCCAGATTTTATGTAAACAATTTTGACAACTTCCACAGGGATGTTTTACCCTGTGGAAGGTCTTTAAATACTTATTATTTTTTGTAATAAGGATCATCCTCACTTGTGGGAGAACCAGGCTATGGATTTCTAATACAAACCGAGACAAGAATTGATGTTTTGCTTTCGCTTTCACTTTCATAATATCAATCTTTTGTTTCAAGTTTATGCATGTGATTTGCAGTTGATTATAGACTACTTTCGCTATCATAGTCTATTGCAGAATGATATGATTTAATTAATGTTTTATCCATATCTGATTTCTTTCATTACTTAAAAAAAATGCAGCATTTACTTTGTTTCAATTAATGAATCACATATTTCTTCTCTTCTTTAATTGAATCATTTCATATAGATCTTTGCATACATGTTTATCTAACTGTGAAGATTTATAAATCATAAGATTGTTGTAATTTTTATGTCTTGTTTGTCTTGTAATCATATTTGAATAGCACTGTAGCTTTCTGTTTACAAGAAGCTCCAGGATAATTTGGTGCGAGTTTCCTTCCTCCGATCAGCTGAGACAATCATCATACAGAGGACAAACCTGGAGCATTTCTCCAGGTCAGTTTATTACTTATTTGTTTGTTAGTATAATATTAGTAGTTTAGTTAGATATATGTTTAGTTACATTTGTAGTTAGAATTAGTATATTAGTTGTTTAGTTTAGTTAGTTTTGTTTGATTTATGTTCATAAAATTATAAAATCAACAAAAAATATCTCTCTCTATCTTAGGACAAAATATTAATGAGTTTTTCAAGTTTCATTCAAATCTGTAAATTGTAGATATTGTACATTTTGTGAATAAGTTATATTTCCGTTAGTAGTTAGATATTTAATTAGTTAGAGTTAGTATAGTATTAGATAGTAGATTGTATATATAGAATAGTTAGATTAGTTTAGTAGGTTTTAATAGTTATTTTTAGTTAGATTAGTTAGTTTAGAGTAGTTTTATTTTTGTTTTCTTAGGAATTAGATCGGCTAATGGAGCCGCTAAACCCGTCGGGGTGGTTTATCCCAAACGAATTGGGTTATTAGACAACCCGGGACCGGTTCCACTCTCCCAGTTGACGGACGGTCAATTTCGCCCGTCAACAAATGGTGCTAGAAGGAGGGCTTTAACTTAATTAATGGCACGAGGCAGTCATAAGACTCCTCCACCACCTAATAGCTCACCTATAGTGACTAGAATCCATTCGAACGATAATATTCCCCTTCAAACAGAAACCACTTCAACCGACGATCCACAGATCACAGTTGAGACAACAACCCCTAATCCTACAGGTGGTGACATACAAGAGATTGTCCGTCAATCCCTTATAAAAACACATAGTGACTTAGCCCATTTGAGGCAACCTAACCGTCCGTGGGGACAACCTTTGGATTTCTCTGACATCAGAGAACAATTAGGAGGCACTAATATCACTGTGAATCCTACAGATCCAAACCTAAATCCTATTGTAGGAGGATCTGGGATACCCCCTTCACCACCTCCATCATCTCCTTCCTCTTCTAGAGGATATTCCTCTGACGAAGGCAATTCCCCTTTTCATCCTTCCACACCCACTACTCTAATGGAAAATCAGAACAACCTTGCTAGACCTTGGCTTGACCAAGATGCCATAGTTATACCTGGAGCTCAGCATACTTTACCTAAACACCCGGAGAAATGGCTTCCCAAGTTTGATCCTGACTCAAAACAGATCACTGAAGACAACATTAAAAAGTTTATGTTAGCCATAAGACTCCGCAATGTCGAACATGAAGATGTTGTCTGTAGGTTGTTCCCCTATACTTTCAAGGGCAATGCATCCACCTGGTACTTTTCCCAGCAACCCCATACCATCGTGTCTTGGGAAAAGTTTGAGTCATTCTTTTTGGAAACGTTCGGAGACGGTAAACCTCCAGAAGTCCTAGTCATGGATCTTTCTAGCTTAAGAATGAACCCGAATGAAAAGGTTAAAGACTTTAATCAAAGATTCACAACACTTAAAAAATGAATCCCTACGGATTCCATGCCTGCTGAGAGTCTTATAATAGCATACTACACTAAATCTTTGCATCAAAGTATAGCTATTTGGGTTAAACGATCTAAGAAAGCCACGTTGTTAGAAGCCTTTGAGGAGGCTAGCCAGATTGAAAAAGACATTCTTAGTCTTAAAGATTCTACTAGCAATGAAACAGAGACTAGTGCTTCTTCCAGAAAGAAGATCGAAATCCTCCCCAGACCCGCTCAAAGTAAAACGCAACTTGAAAGCTCTGATTTAGAAAAATTAACTAAAGTTGTTCAAAAACTGTCAAATCAAGTTATAGACTTAAAAATGACGACTGAAGAAGCTTCCTCGAGCAAAGGGCCTTACAAACCCCCGTTCTCAAGGCCTTCTACTACCAACCGACCTAATCCAACCACCGAAGGCCTTAATCTAGAAAGTCTACAATGCTCTCTTCAAATAATTCTAGAAGCCCAAGATAACTTGATGCCTCCTGAGACTCCTGAGGAGGTAGTTGAACAAGAGACATTTCAAGAAGAAGAGTCTTTCCCAAACATTTTTGGACACTTCTCGGATAGAATCTTTCAAGCTAACTTTGAGACAGTATATCCCTATAATACCAGGAGTAATACAACAAACAAACCTTCTGCCGAAAACACTACAACTTCATCTCCAAAGAAATCTAAATCAGTTGAGACTAAACAGAGTAATGTGAACCCCAACTTAGATTATGATGTAGTTGAAGATCTTAAAAAGTTGAGATCTAACATTTCTTTTTATGAGTTATTGAAGTTTCCATTTCTGCTACAAAAAATGTTACAAAATATTTCAGAGAATGGCAAAAATTGTAATTCAAGTGGTAACAAGATTGTGCAGAATAAAGTTTCCCAGAAGACTTCCACTAAAAACAATCTTGATCCTCAAGATAAAGGGAGCCTTCCTGTAAGTAATGTAAATAATGTAAATAATGTAGATAAAGTAGCTTTAGAAACTGCGAGTAAAAATCCACAAGCTACTACTCTTAGTACTCGCAAAAATGTACCTCCTTTTTTGTTAACTTTCAAAATCTTTAATAGAAACGTGCACAATTGTATGGTAGACTCAGGAGCATCATCCAATGTGATGCCATGGTTTGTATGCCAGAGTATTAATGCAGAAGTTGAACCATCTACTTTAGAAATCATACATCTTGGTCGGACCAATGTTAAAGTTATAGGCGAACTAAAGAATGTGCTTATTAGATTATCATCTAACCCCAAGGTTCATCAGGTTATTGATATAATTGTTGTGGATATTCCAGAAGTGTATGGTTTGTTTTTAAGCAGGGACTGGTCGGAGCAGCTACATGGTTATTTCGCGACAGATTGGTCTCATCTATGGCTTCCAGAGAACGACAATCCTAATAAGATCAAAGTAAATAGTGAGTGCTACCTTAAGTTCACGGTCACAGATTTGAACGATCCCAACGAACCATTTACACCTTCTGCTGATTCACTCGAAAGACAAGGGATGGACACCTTCTTCGGCAATTTCATGGTCGAGGCTTCACCTATCACCAATCCAGAGCAACATTCCGAGATTGTAGCATATATGCAGCCAGCAGGTTCTACGCAACGATCTCATGTACCCGATGGAAATCAAATTTGGTCTCTTTATTTCGACGGGTCAAAGTCCAAAGAAGGAGCTGGAGCAGGCTGCGTCATTATCGATCTGGCAGGTAACAAAACATTGATTGCATGTAGGTTGGAATTTGAATGCACTAATAATACTGCAGAATATGAGGCTTTACTGCAAGGTCTCAGAAAATCTTCGGATATGAACATTCAAAATATAACTGTCTTTGGCGACTCTGAAATAGTGGTTAGATAGGTAAGAGATTCTATCCACTGTCTTTCTCTGCATCTCAAAAGCTACCAATCTGAGGTATGGAATTTAATGAATAAATTTTCTGCTTTCAATATAAATTCTATTTCTAGATTGAATAACTCTGAAGCAGATTTATTAGCTAGTGTAGCTTCTAAACTTCTTCCTGCAGAAGTCTTGTCCCCAGATGCATTATCCATAGAGCTGTTGTTCAGACCGTCTGTTCCTGACAACATCAAGAACTGGAGAGTCTTTGATGACGATCAACAGATTATTAACTTTCTGCACTTGGAAGAAACTTTTCAAGGCACGGTGATAGACGAACACATGCATGATGACAATTTGCATGATTTCGCGATAATACCAGATCCGAGAACTCCTGAATCTTCATCAGACATGGTAAACTTGATCCCTAAATCTATAGTTAGATTAGAGAAGTTTTATGATCTTCAAGATAAATTTAAAAAGACGGTCAACTGTAAAACCAATAGTTCCTCGTTATCTTATGAAAAAGTAAATTTAGGAACTAAGGACAATCCTCAGTGCATTAATCTAGGGTTGGGGTGTTCTCAACAAGAAAAAGATGCATTTATTAAATTGTTCAAAGAATTTAAAGATGTCTTTGCATGGACGTATGATGACCTTAAAATTTTCGACCCTAACATTATACAACATGTTATTCCTATGAAGCCCCAAACCTTACCCTTTCAACAAAAACTAAGGAAAATGCACCCCAAGCTTGAACTGACCATTCAAAAAGAATTGAATAAGCTCCTAAATGCTAAGATAATTTTTTCTATCAGGCACAGTCAATGGGTTTCTAACCTTGTCCCAGTCTGGAAGAAAAGTGGCAAAATCCAACTCTGTGTTGGTTTCCGAAACCTTAATAGAGCGTCTTGTAAAGACAACTATCCTATCCTGCCCATGGAACAGATACTTCAACAGGTATCTGGTTCTGAGAGGCTATCCTTACTAGATGGTTTCTCGGGATACAACCAAGTCCTGATGTCTCCACCAGACCAACTCAAAACTACCTTCTGTACTCCATGGGGCACTTATGCTTATCATAAAATGACCTTTGGATTGATTAATGTTGGAACCACTTTTCAGAGAGAAATGGACATTTCTTTCCGAGTCTTAATCAATCAGTCTGTCGTAGTTTACTTAGATGATGTGACTATATTTTCTAAAAGAAAAACTGATCATCTAGCTCACTTATGAGCCGTTCTACAACGATGTCATAAATACGATATCTCCTTGAATCCTAAAAAATCCATCTTTGCAGTAGAATAGGGTAAACTCTTAGGATTCATTGTGTCTAGTGAAGGGATGATTATCGAGCCCGATAGGACTCAAGTCATCACGAATCTTCCCCCTCCTACATCCAAAAAATCTATGTAGTCTTTCTTAGGCCAGATTAACTTCCTGAGGCGATTCGTCCCCAGTTTCTCCGAAATGGTCAGGCCTTTATAGAATCTGATTAAGAAAGACACCCAATATCACTGGGGACCCCTAGAAAATCAAGCTTTTAATGCAATAAAGAAGGCCATAATAGACGCTCTGTCTCTCATGAGCCTATATTTCTCTCGAGACTTTACACTCTACACTTTTTCTTCTGACTATTCCTATGCCGCCATCCTAACCCAAAAGAATGTCGAAAACAATGAAGTACCCATTGCCTTTATGAGCTCCTCTTTTAAAGACACTGAACTTAATTACCCATTGGTAGATCAGCAAGCCTATGCTATTTTCAAAGAAGTCAAGCACTTTCGGTCCTATCTTCTGAAGTCTAGAATGAAAGTCATTGTCCCCTACCCAGCCGTGAGGAACCTGTTAGTGCAAAAGGAACTAGGTGAAAAGAGAGCTAACTGGGTCACCTCTTTGCAGGAGTATGATTTAGAAATCAACCCAGCTCAGATAGTGAGAGGCCAAGGGTTATGCATGTTAGTTGTTGATTCAACAGTAGGACAACAAGAAGAAAGCGATACGTCAAACCTAGGACAACACGATCAAAATCTAATCTGTTTTGCACAAAACCCTGTCAGTCCTTGGTATGACGATATAAGATTTTGTCTTGAACATGGGTCAGCCCCCCGTCACCTAGATCCCGCTAAAATAAGAGCGTTGATATTAAAGTCTCCCTCCTTTCATCTGGTTAATGGTATCCTATTTCGTCAAAGTTTTGATGGTGTACTGATGCGCTGTCTTCAAAAAGACGAAGCATAAAAAGTCTTGCTAGAGTTACATGCAGGAGAAGCTGGTGGTCATTTTGGTGGTGAAACCACTGCTCATAAGGTTTTAAGAGCCAGTTATTACTGGCCCACACGTTTTAGAGATGCCCATGCCTTGTGTCGTAAATGTATCATTTGTCAGAAAGCATCAGGGTGGTCACATAAACCAGCCTTTCCTTTGCATCCCATTTCAGTAGATTCTCCGTTTCAGCAGTGGGGCCTTGATATCATAGGTCTGATCAACCCCCCATCCCACAACAACACAAGTTTATTGTGATAGCCATAGATTAATTTATCGGATGGTCTGAAGCTGCCGCATTAAGAACTGTCAACACCAGACAGGTAATTGTCTTTCTAAATTCGAACATTATCACTCATTTTGGTATCCCTGATTGTTTAGTATTCGATAATGCTTCTTACTTTTCCTCTCTTGAGATGAGCGAGTTCTCTTTGGAAAAAGGAATTAAATTGAAGTATTTTTCTATCTATTACCCCCAGGGCAACGGATTGGTAGAATCAACAAACAAGAACTTGATTAAAATCATCAAGAGAATGGTGGTTGAAAATCACAAGAATTGGCACAATGCATTGTTGAACGTGCTATGGGATGATAGGGTAACACCAAAAGTTGCTGTAGGTAACTCCCCCTTTTTTCTTGTTTATGGCAGAGAAGCAATTCTGCCACCTCACATTCTTCTTCCTTCACTTCAGTTGCCGTAGAAAATCCAAGAAGAAGATTGTCCCCCTTTGGAAAACCGAATTAACGCTTTGATGAAGCTAGAATAAGTAAGAGCCGAAGCTAAACGTAAGTTAGATAAGAATCAACTATTGGTTAAAAGTTGGTTCGATTCTAACTCTTCTTCTGAAAGGAATTTTGAAGTAGGCGACCTCATCCTTAAATGGGACAAACCGCATGAGGGAAAGGGAGAGCACACAAAATTTCAAAACTTATGGCTTGGACCATTTTTAATCGCTGAAAAGTTGGGTCCTAGTTCTTTTCGATTGCAAAATCTTGAGGGGCAGCTTGACACCTATCCGGTAAATGGCCAAGCCTTGAAAAGATACTTTGCTTGATGACAACCCTTGTATATTATGTACATATTTTTCTTTTGTTTGCTTTTTCGTTTGCCTTTTTGTTTTTGATTTTTCTTTGAATTTATCAGTTTGTGTTTTCTTTGAAATTCACATACCTGTACACTGAGCTATTCAGATATAGACAATAGAAAATTCCTTCACTGAAATAATTGCTAAGAAAATTTGTAAAAACATCAATGGTATATTTCTGAAATTTGTATCTATGTTGGAAAAGTCTATTGTTTGAAGGAAGATGACCTATTTCAATCTCTGAGTAAAGCTTGTCATGATCATCTATTATCTTTTTACGCTGTCCCTATTCCTTAAGGGAATGACTCGAAAGACGTCTCCCTGCCTTAAGAAGTTGTTTTTGTAAATGATACATCTCTGCATCTAAATAGAGGACAGTTCTAAAAAAAAAATTGATGAGGTCTGAAAAAATATGTTAAAATATCATGATTTTCAGCATCACCCCGCTCAACTATATATCTATGAAAAAAAAAAAAAAAATTATTAATAAGAGCTGTGGGAAGTGCGTGTAAACTAGCTGGGATACTGAACAGGTCTGCTGGCAGTGGGTAAATGCATGCATGGCACCGAGACAACTTCGTCGGGGTACTGAACAGGCCCGCTGGCAGGGAAGCAATGTCGGGTATATGAAAATTTGCAAATAAGAAACCTCTTTAATGTTCTTTATTCTGATCCAGAACTTCTTGGTAGGATACAAATGTCATAGTGGGTTAAATGGCAACCATGTCGAGGCTATGGAAACCTGCTGGCAGCAGTGGCTCTGTCAACAGTATTGGAGATTTTATATTTAATATCGTGACTCGCTGGTCTTAAGACTGTTATCTGTTTTCATCTTTTAAAACACTGCTGGAATAGTTGTTTAATGATGATGTTTATACGATTTTCTGGTTGTTGTTTTTGAGTTGGAATTATCTTTGTTTTTCTAATCTTAATTTGTCCTTTTGGCATAGATAACTGCTTCCACCAGTGTGTCGCCATTGTTGGCAGCCAATTCACATTTTTCCAATATATTTTAAGCTGTCCACACCAATGTTTGCAAACATTAATTTTTCATTGCAATCCTCAAATAAATGACACTTTTATTCTTTGTGCCATTTGCACATTTACCTTCGTTTCTGTTTTCACGACTATAAGCATGAAAACTTGGTCTTTCGAAGTCACATTAAAATCATTATTGAATTCTCGTTATCCTTCTTGTCGATATGCCCATTGCACTTACATTTTACTTATCATTATACAGTTGGCAAGACCTTTTGATCTGTACTCATTTCACATTCTTCGATTGATTGTGTAATTTTGTTTCTTTGAGTTTTTGATGCATTGGCAATTAGATTTATATGCTCTTTGATTTGATCTACTTTACCATTGGTTTCATAAAAATATATAGGTGTTATGGTTAAACCCTTGATATATTTCATTTGATATGACACCTAGTTTAAAACATGTTGGCACGTTGGTTAAACTCTTGGTATGAATTGTTACAACGCATGTCACATAGTCAAAACATTTGGTATTGGTTTCGATTGGTATGTTGGTTTTAAATCTATGGCATAATGTTTGATTGCGCGCATGGTTTATCCACTTACCAAAAGATTTGATTGGTTGAAATGGCATAGTTATAACACATATGCGTTATGACTTGTATAGTTGAAAGCGTCGGCGGTTTCACCTTGGCAATAACTATTATGCATGGCCAGCAAATAGCTACACCACCTTCGCACGATGTCATTTATGCTTATCCCTTATCCCTGTTTCACCTCTGTTAGCTCGGGTAACCCTTCATGCAATCTGCTCCTGTGTATGCTATGATTCAAACCCTGGACCTACAGTGTGCTCTTCTCCATGGCACCAGTGGTGTGAATTGAGCCAAATGGTAGCCAAGCCTTGCTACTATTCGACAATGCCCGGAAAGACTTAGAGGATAATGGTTGGCTCACCTTTGTAAAACGATTCGAGGGTTTTAATCTATTTGTTGCACAACAGTTCACCCTGACTTTTGATGGCTGTAGGGCCAACGTGGGTGACATTCAGTTGGAAATCAATGAGGAGTTCATTAGCTCTGCCACTAGGTTATCGTCCATGGGCCAACATTGGTTTAAAAATTCTAAAGTGGAGGAGGTTCCATGGCCACTTCTGTTCCTCTCGCGAAAGGTCACATCCTGTGACAAAGGTATGTCGATATCCATGCTTAAACCACGATGGCATGATGTTTTGATGGCGGTCAAATAATTCATGACCTGTGAGGGTTGATATGGAATCATTTTTCTTTATCACCTTAGAATTTTAATGAATTTTATAGGGTATCCATTGAATATGTATTTTTACTTCCAGCATAGCCTATACAAAATGTCAAAAAGGTTTAAAAGAGAAAAGGTTGATAGTAGCCTGTTCCACCATGGCCTAATCAGACTCATCGTTGTTCATCACTTAAATCTCCACGGTGATAGCTGGCAAGATTTTATCTCTCGAAATGGTTTTGCTGAGGCAGAGCCCATCCAGATTGACAAGCATGTGATTAATGAAGCTAAGGTCAGGCCACCCGTACCCTTCCATGTCCTACTTCCCTCTCCTAAACCCTCGGTCCACCTTGATATTGACTTACCCGACATTATGAAAGAGAAGGCTGAGGCTATAAAAAATCATGTGAGCAAAAAGGTCAAGGGAAAGCCTATTGTTGATGGCAAAGGTAAAAATAATGCTCAACTTATCTCGAGAATGGCTAGGAATAAGCCTAAACCTACTATTGAGCAGAAGCCCGTAGTCCTCAGTGAAGACTCGGACTCAGACATAGAACATTTCCTAGCTAGTGAGTACCCTTACTCACAGGGTCTGTGCTTCGAACCACCCTATGACCTTGTTTCTAATCTCCCCCCTTGCCTAAGGAACAATCCTAGCTACCCTGGGATCAAACTACCTAACAAAACCCTTGGAAATTTAACCAAACCCTCACCTACTTTTTCGAAGCCCGGACAATCATCTTGTGACCAATGCGATGTGTGGTTGGAATGATACTATATAGACGTCCCCTTATTACAGTCAAAGATCCAATCATTGGAAAACCAAGTTGCAGTGTTCACCAGCCAAAGGGACAAGCTTCAAGAAAATGATAGGAAGCAAAAAACCACTCGTTCCATCATTTTTAGGAATGTTGAATCGGCTACAGCTTTTGTCAATTCCAAAATGTCATGATCAAGCTGTATGCTCGTCATCTAGGTATGAATTTAGGTATCAATTTCATTTTGTGAATTCCTTGGATTAATATAATGATTTGAAATTTGGTTTTCAAATAGCTCTGTCTATCATTTGAAATGGATCTGTCATAATGTTGTTCATCCTGTACATTGTTTTCATTTTGCTAAAATTGAATGAGGTCATGATTTGGTTAAATGATTTGGTCATGACTAGTTTAGAAATTGATAGGTTTTCATCGGATTTGATTCGTTTGTTTGTCTTTTGAGTTAATGAAATCAGTGGTTTGCTTTCGATTGGATTTGTTTGTATCCAACTTGAACATGAGGTTTTCATGCTAAATTTAGAGCATGATCATGTTTTGAATTGGTATGATTTTGTTGTAGTCGGATCACATCGACCCTGATTGAGTTTTGATGATTTGATTTTTGAAACGATTTCGTGAGTTTTGTTGTTACGATCTTTTAATATGTTGTGTCATGTAATCTTCTAAAACAGGAATACAACTCTGTTCGACTCCGATTTGGAAAGAATGACTTTGTTCTATATGGAAATTATATTCTCATTTAAGCCTGTGAAAAAGATATCTACGCCCGAAACATCGAACGGTTTTGATTCACGACGACTGTGTCAAACCCCAACTGTTCGATTCACTCTTGTCTTGATTGGATTGCTGTGTATATTTAGTTAGTACGATTGTGTTTATGGGTTGGATTTGTATAAAAAATAGACTTGATTTCAACTCTGTTAATTTTAATTTTCAAACGAGTTTGTTAACTCATATCGACTTATGTTATTTCTGTCAAATTCGTATGAGGAAATTCTGGTAAATGTTCATTTTAAAATGAATTCAAGAAATGATTTCGTGAATGTCAATTGATTTTTTCTATCCCAATTTGCAATAACAAAATGGTCGGACAACTCTTACGGATCCTGTTATCAATTGATTGATCTCATTATGATTTTGTTTGTGACAATCTACGCATCAGTTTTGATTTGATTCGCTCATGGCATTGATCGTTTGTTATGTTAATACAGTGATCTTGCTGTTTTCATATGGATTCGATCATGTGTCTTGTTGATGGATGAGACAACAAACGATTGACTATGACTTGTTTAATTGTATTGATTTCCATTGGTTACGAATCGATTTCATTTCGGTTATCCAACATGATTACGTTTACCCGATTTTGTGACAACAAACGAAACAAAGTACACACATCTCTGTAGTCGTTTGATTGATCTCAGTCTTGTTTGATTTCAAATTAGTTTAACGATTTTAATTTTAATCATTCGTTTGTCTTTCAGATACTTGTTAATTTTAATTCTTTAAAGATTTTAATTGATTTTAATGATGATTCTGTGTGTGATTTAGACCAGCTACAGAATCGGAAGATTTTGTAGCTAGTCTATAGAATTAGATGTTTTATCATTTTATTAATAAAATACCCTTCTAACTTGTCCATTTTTAACCCTTTTCAGGTACATCCGAATCGCATTGGGCATGTTGTACAGTCTAGGAGATATTTGTGTGATTTAGTTTTGTGATTTAGTTTTTATTTTAGGTTCCTAGTTTAGTTAGACTTGGGATATCTTCCCAGATTTTATGTAAACATTTTTTATAACTTCCACAGGGATGTTTTACCCTGTGGAAGGTCTTTAAATACTTATTATTTTTTGTAATAAGGAGCATCCTCACTTGTGGGAGAACCAGGCTATGGATTTCAGTTAATGAATCACAGATTTCTCTTCTTCGTTAATTGAATCATTTCGTATAGATCTTTGCATACAGGTTTATCTAATTGTTGAATTGTCTTTGCTATTATTTCTTATTGAGTTGTGTCAATGGAATTTTTCTATGGCACTATCAAAGGGACACAATTGTTTCTTTCTAGACAATTTTGAGGCTATGGATCAGTGATGATAGATTTCCATTTATCCATCACCATATTTGCAACCTACATTCTTTATTAGAATGGGACGTTGTGGTGTGATGTTCACATGACTTTCTTAGATTATAAGGCTTCTTGGAACTACTGGAGGATTGGAATCTATACATCTACTAATTTGAGTTCCAATTGAACTTCCCTTTATTTATCTCCTCGTCACCAATAGGCTTTGAGTTGGGAAATTTTCTAACTCATTGTCTTATGTTGTTTTTTTTCCTCTACCAATGTGACTCTTCAAATTCTCCTTTAACTTCATGGTGAAAAAATAAGCATCTTCATGCATATTGGTGGTCAACAAGACAATATTTTTCAG
>JZKD02S0233682.1:693512-737549 GCA_000966675.3 Picea glauca
GTTTACCTTTTTTCCTGTCCATTCCTCCTCTGGAATTCTACCATCCAAAGAGCTTGAAGGTCCTCTGTTTATTAAGTAAACAACAATATCTACAACATCTTCCCAGAACTGTAAGTGAAAACCAGTATGCAATTTCATACTCCTTGCACGCTCCATGATTGTCCCATTCATCCTTTCTGACACACCATTTACTTATGGTGTTCTTGGAACTATCTTCTCTCTATGAATCCCATGTTATGAATCGTAATCATCAAACTCCTTTCTGCAATATTCACCTCCATTAAATATGATCTAAGACACTTCAAACTTTTTCCTGTCTCATTCTCAACCAAAGCTTTCCATTTCTTAAAAGTATCAAAAACATCATATTTTTGTCGAATGCAATAAACCCAAGTTTTTATAGTTGCATAATCAATAAAAGTAACATAATAATGAGAGACACCAAGAGAGTATACATGAACTTGTCCCCATACATCTGTATGCACAAGCTCTAACCTTTCATTCTTCTTTTCTTTTCCGACTCTAATAAATCTAACACTCTTTTGGTTTTCCATAAACACAATGCTCACATAAGTCCAAATCAATTTGTTTAAGAGATGGCAACAAATTTCGTTTTTGAAGTATCTGTATACCCTTCTCACTCATGTGTCCCAGCCTATGATTCCACAGTGTTGTATCCACTCTTGTAGAAGCTAAAGAGATAAACGATTCAGTATTACTAGTACATAAATACAATGTACATTCCTTCTCTCCTTTTTCTATCACCAATGATCCTTTGATGACATTCCATGTCTTATCTGTAAATATGGATATACAACCTTCACTTGCCAACTACCCTGTTGAAATCAGATTTTTCCTTAAATCTAGAACATGTCTTACCTCTTTCAACAGCCATTGGTTTCCATTGCGTTGCTTTATTTTTTCCTTTCCCATTCCAAAAATTTTGCATGGTGCATCATCACCCAAATGAACCTGTCCAAAATGACCTTGAACATAATCTAGAAAATGTTTCCTATGGGGTGTGGCATGAAATGAAGCCCTTGAATCTACTACCCAAGACTCATAAATATTATCTACATAAAGAATCAAAGCATCTTGTAACACATCACCTATTACATTTGCTTCTTCATTTCTCTCCTTCTATCCATCTCTTTGTTTCTTTGGAGATCTGTAGTCTTTCTTCAGATGTCCTTTTTTCCCACAATTCCAGCACTCTATTTTTCCAAGTATGGATTTGGATCTTCCCTTCCTAGAATTCCTGTGGTTCCCTGGTCCCTTTCCTCTATCCTTTTTTCTTCCCCTGTTCTCCATGTTCAACGAATTACCTGATGTCTCACTTGTTCTTTTTTGTCACATTTACTCACTAAGGATAACACCAACAACATCATCAAATTTTAAATTATTTGAACCTGAGACAGAGTTACTTACAGCCATGACCAAGCCGTTCCAACTTTCTGGCAATGAGAACAAGATTAGAAGAGCCCTGACCTCATCATCAAATTGCACTTTTACAGGACTTAGTTGATTAGTAACCATATTAAAATCATTTAAATGATCTAAAACAGACCCACCTTCTGACATCTTCATCTTAAAAAATATCTTCATTAGAAATACCTTATTGGATGCCAAGGGTTTTTCATACAATTTATCCAATGCGTCCATCAAATCCTTCGTTGTCTTTTCTTTCTAAATATTGAAAACCATTAATGCTGCCAGGCTCAACCATATCGTTCCTAGAGCCTTTCTATCAAGAATCTCCCATTCTTCGTCCTTCATGGTCATCAACTTCCTTTCTACTCCACCCAATGGTAGGAATGTATCCTTATGATATAAATAGTATTCCATCTGCATCTTCCATAACTGGCAGTTTTGGCCATTAAATTTCTCGACCCTAAACTTTCCATCTTCCGCCATTGCTCCCACTCATACCAGGAACCCCCCTTTCCTGTGAGTTACCTTTCTCTCTAATACCAGTTGTTAGAAAAACAGGACCGTGGAGAAATAAAATAAAACAAATGAAGAAACAAAACAGAGAATATACACAATACAATAGAAACACAGATTTACATGGTTCACCAGTGTGGGCTACGTCCACCAGAGAAATTTCCAAGTCCTTCCTTTATTATTATCCAGAAAATGAAGGGATACAATCTACAATAAACCTGTTGTAACTTCCTCTTCTTTCTCTCATATTATCCTATCTTAGAATACAATATTCACAATAATGCATAGCCATAATGTATTTCCTTCATAACAGAGGGTTTCCTTCTAGGGAAAAAAACCCTAACATAATTTCTACTCTTAGATATATGACCTTATAATGACCAGTCCAAATTTACAATGAAATTACGATATACATTTACAAGGCTATTTTTCCTTTGGGGGATTCTCCCCCCAGCTCCCCAGTCAGGAGGATAGCCCCCCCGGATCCCACGAAGGGGGTAACGCCCCTTTGCACTCCCCCGTGTGGAAGAGTGTACATACTTCTGGGGTGTAACGTCTTCATGGGGTATAAAAATAGTTGAAAAACACAAGACCTCTGAATCAGGAAGATAATCAGTCTCCACAACCAACAATCTACCACTTGTAGATTGATCTCAACAAGTCCATCGATGTTGTATATGTTGGAATCTGAACATTCTTGGACCTGGAAAATTTCTCATCTTCTCCTCATTCTTGAAGACCAACTAAAACCGAGCAAGAACTTAGTTTCTCCCTAGTTACTCCTTTTGTTAACATGTCTGCAGGATTCTGGCTAGTGTAAATCATTTCCAACTTCAAATGTCGATCTTCCAAGATGAATCATATGAAATGGTACCTCAGTTGTATGTGTTTAGTCTTTGAATGGAAGGTTGATTTTTTGCAAGATGAATGGGACTCTAGCTGTCACATTACAACCTATTGTTCTCCTTCTTCTTTCCTAATTCCTTCATAAACCTCTATAACCAAATCATCTCTTTACTAGCCTATGTAGCAACAACATACTCTACTTTTGTTGCTGAAATTCCAACAACCTTTTGCAATTTCGAAATCATACTTACTGTTGTTACACCTATAGTAAAAACATACCTTGTGGTGCTTATCCTATTGTCTTTATCACCTGCCATATCTTAATCAACATATCCCTGTAGAAAAGTGTCTGAACCTCCAAAAAATAATACAGGAGTAGAAGTACCTCTCAAATACCTGAGAATCCACTTTACTGCCTCCCAATGTTCTTTACCTGGATTGTTCATATACTTGCTCACAACTCCCACTGCATGTGCAATATCTGGTCTTATGCAAACCATTCCATACATCAAGCTGCCAAATGTTGATGAATAAGGGACCCTGGACATGTATTTTATCTCCTCCTGTGTCTTGGGACACATTTCCTTAGTTAATTTGATATGGCTGGCCAAAGGTGTACTAATTGGTTTTGAATTTTGTATTTTGAACCTCTCCAACACCTTCTCTATGTACTCACCCTGAGACAATGTCAATTTGCGATTTTTCCTCTCTCTTGTTATTCTCATACCAAGAATTTCCTTTGCAGCACCCAAATCCTTCATCGAAAAAGAATTAGCTAATTTCTTCTTGAGCACATTTATATCCTGCATATTAGACCCTGCAACAAGACTGTCATCTACATACAATAGCAAGATAATATAACTTCCATTTTCTAGCTTTTTGAAATAAACACAATGATTAGAATGTCATATACTATAACCATGTTCTATCATAAAGATGTCAAACTCCAAATACCACTGCCTTGTAGCTTTCTTTAGGCCATACAATCTCTTATTCAACCTACATGCCAAATTCTCCTTCCCTTTGACCTCATACCCCTATGGTTGCTGCATATAAATCTCTTCCTCCAAATCCCCATGGAGAAAATATGTTTTAACATATAATTGTTCAAGATGCAAATCTTCTAATGCCACAAGACTTAAAATAGTCCTAATTGAATTTATTTTAACAAAATGAGAAAATATGTCATCAAAATATATACGTTTCTTTTGTGCAAACCCCTTTACAACAAGTCTAGCCTTGTACCTCTTTATTCCTCCATCTTCTTCCTCCAACTTGTAAAAAAATTTATTCTGCAATGCTCTTTTTCCTGTAGAAAACTGAACCAAGTCCCAAGTATGATTATTTACCAAGGAATCCATTTCCTCTTTCATGCCTTTCTCCCACTTCTTTTTGGTGTCTACCTACATTGCCTCTTCATAACATTCCAGTTCACCAGAATCGGTCAGCAATAAATAATACAATGAAGGAGAGTATCGTTCAAGGGGTACACTTAACCTGGTAGATTTTCTAACAACACTTGTAGGTGTTTGAGGTACCTGTTGCTCATGTTGTTGTACATTTTGATTTTCAGGTTCCTTTGGAATTTCTTTTTCAGTGATCTCATCAAGCACTGTGTATTCTTGTTTTTATTTTTCCTGTTTCTTTCCCTGCAACTGATCTTTGTACATGACCTTCTCATTGAATATGACATCTATACTCCTAATGATTTTGTTATGTTCATAATCCCATAAGCGATAACCAAAATCATTAACAATGTATCCAATAAAGGTAAACTTCTTGGATTTTGCTTCAAGCTTTGTTCTATTTTCTTTATCAATATGGACAAATGCTTCATAACCAAAAGTTTTCAAAAAATAATAGTTTACCTTTTTTCCTTTCCATTCTTCCTCTCAAATTATGCCATCCAAAGAGCTTGAAGGTCCTCTGTTTATTAAGTAAATATCACTATTTACAGGATCTACCCAGAACTGTAAAGGAAAACTAGCATGCAATCTCATACTCCTTGCACACTCCATGATTGTCCTGTTCATCCTTTCTGACACACCATTTTCTTGTGGTGTTCTTGGAACTGTCTTCTCTCTACGAATCCCATGGTATGAACAGTAATAATCAAGCTCCTTGCTGCAATATTCACCTCCATTATATGAACTGAGAGACTTCAAACATTTTCATGTCTCATTCTCAACCAAAGCTTTCCATTTCTTAAAAGTATTAAAAACATCATATTTTTGTCGAATGCAATAAACCCAAGTTTTTCTAGTTGAGTCATCAATAAAAGTAACATAATAATGATATCCACCAAGAGATGATACGTGAGTTGGTCCCCATACACCTATATGCATAATATCTAACCTTTCGTTCTTCTTTTATCTTCCGAATATGAGAAATCTAACTCTCTTTTGTTTTCCATAAACACAATGCTCACAGAAGTCCAAATCAATTTGTTTAATATCTGGGAACAAATTTCTTTTGTGAAGTATTTGCATACCCTTCTCACTCATATGTCCCAACCTATGATGCCACAGTATTGTATCCACTCATGTAGAAGCTAAAGAGATTGAATATTCAATATCACCAGTACATAAATACAATGTACCAACCTTCTCTCCTTTTTCTATCACCAATGATACTTTGATGAACTTCCACGTCTTATCTATAAATATGGATATACAACCTTTTCTTGCCAACTGCCCTACTGAAATTAGATTTTTCCTTAAATCTGGAACATGTCTTAGCTCTTTCAACAACCATTGTTTTCCATTGCATTGTTTTATTTTTACCTTTCCCATTCCAAAAATTTTGTATGGTGCATCATCACCCAAATGAACTTGTCCAAAATCACCTTGAACATAATCTAGAAAATGTTTCCTATGGGATGTGGCATGAAATGAATCCCTTGAATCTACTACCCAAGACCTAGAAATATTATCTACAGAAAGAATCAAATCATCTGGTAACACACCACCTATTACATTTGCTTCCAGATTTCTCTCATGTTGTCCATCTCTTTGTTTCTTTGGAGATCTATAGTCTTTCTTTAGATGCCCTTTCTTCCCACAATTCCATCACTCTATCTTTCCAAGTCTGGATTTGGATCTGTCCTTCCTAGAATTCCCACAGTTCCCTCGGTCCTTTCCTCTATCTTTTTTTCTTCCCCTATTCTCCATGTTCAATGCATTACCTGATGTCTCACCTGTTCTTTTCCGTCACATTTCCTCACTAAGGATAACACCAACAAAATCATCAAATTTTAGAGTATTTAAACCAGAGACATCGTTACTTACAGCCATAACCAAGCCATTCCATCTTTCTTGCAATGAGCACAAGATTATAAGATCCCTGACCTCATCATCAAAGTCCACTTTTATAGAACTTAGTTGATTAGTAACCGTATTAAAATTATTTAAATGATCTGGAACAGACCCACCTTCTAACATCTTCATATTAAACTATCTCTTCATTAGAAATACCTTATTGGATGGAAAGGGTTTTTCATACAATTTAGCTAATGCATCCATCAAAGGCTTCATTGTCTTCTCTTTTGAAATATTTAAAGCCACCGATGTTGCTAGGTTCAACTGTATCGTTCCTAGAGTCTTTATGTCAAGAATCTTCCATTCTTCATCCTTCATGGCCATTTGCTTCTTTGCTACTCCTCCCAATGGTAGGAATAGATCCTTCTAATATAAATAATCTTCCATCTGCATCTTCCATAACTAGTAGTTTTGGCCGTTAAATTTCTCAACCCTAAACTTTCCATCTTCCACCATTGCTCCCACTCGAACTAGGAACCCCCCTTTCATGCGAGATACCTTTTTCTCTGATACCAGTTGTTATAAAAATAGGATCCTGGAGCAATAAAATAAAAAATATGCAGAAACAAAACAAAGAATATACACAATACAATAGAGACACAGATTTACGTGGTTCACTCAGTGTGGGCTACGTCCACCAGAGAAATTTCCAGGTCTTTCCTTTATTATTATCCATCAAATGAAGGGATACAACCTACAACAAACCATTTTAACTTCCTCTTCTTTCTCTCACAGCCTCCTATCTCAGAATACAATATTCACAATAATTCATAGCCGCAATACATTTCCCTCATAACAGGGGGTTTACTTATTCGGAAAAAAACCCTAAAATAATTTATATCATTAGATCTGCAACCTTATAATGAACGTTCCAAATTTATAATGAAATTACAATATAAATTTACAAGGCAATTTTTCCTTCAGGGGCTTTGCCCCCGAACCCCCCAGTCGGGAGAATAATCCCCCCTGGACCTCGTAGAGGGGGTATTCCCCTATGAACTCCCCCATGTGGAAGAGTGTACATACTTCTGGGGTATAAAGTATTCATGGGGTATAAACATGACTGAAAAACACAAGACCTCTGAATCAGGAAGATAATTAGGCTCCACAACCAACACTTAATATCTCAACTCTTGAATCATGCATATTCAGTTGAACTGAAATCACCCCTCTAGTTGCATCACGACCCACACTTGCGGACATTCATTGATAGATAAATAAAACTAGGGGAGAATGATGGTAACGCGGACTCACAAAATTCTCACTAGGCTCTAGAGTGAAGAATTCAGACAATCAACCAAAAAACAATAACTTGAACAGGAAGTGACTATGAATTTATAGATATCCATGAAAAAGGTAGCATAGGACGAGTATTAAATGGTCATTAAGGAGGAAACAGTGTAATGAACTCGACATTAACAATAGACATTATGGACATATGCAGTGAAATTAGATCAATGATTCGGGAAGTAAAGAGCACAAATACCAAGACAGACTTGGAAGATTACATTACTTGGGAAAATAACTACTTCGTTGGAGATAAATCGGAAAATTACGGGTGACGTTTTGGACATAAATGAGTGTTGTTGATATAGACAGTATAACGATGGGAAGTTACCAACTACATTTAATGAACACTATGATAGGGGCGTGACAATGACTTGAACAAAGAGAGTTACTATATTAAGAAAGATATGACATGGACTCCCCAGGAACACAATGATATGACCGAAACTAGACAAAATGACTATGGAAACTAGACTATAGGGGTGAGTGATATTCAAACATGTCACTGCTTTATTAGAAAAAAGGGAACTTATGACAAAACAAAATGGAATCCTATCTACTTTATTCACTCTCTATTACAAGAGCGTAGAGAAAATTTCTTCAAAGAGAAGAGAGGTAGGGCTTCAATCATGCACCATTAACCCATCCTAGATGAAGAACACCATCCAATTGTGCTAGCTTAAAAAATATTTACTCCCTAATTTCCACAACTATAAAAGATCCAATCCAATGCATTTGTAACTACCCTGGATTCTTTTGAAACTTATTGTCATAGAGAAATATTTGATATCCTTGTGAAAAAGTATTGGTCTCGATGTGCCTATCATGCCAAGACTTTTGTCTATCCTGTTATCACTCTGTAATTTTCCCAAGGTTGTGAAGGCATTCACAGAGGCAACATCAAAACCACTTCGAGTCTTATATCTATCCCTACAAGACTCAGAGAGGGATCTCTCTGTTTGATATAGATTTGTTCGAAATAAGATATTAGGCTAGTTATGTAGAACATAGGATTTGTTTTTAGGATTTGGGTAGGGGCAGAGAAAATGAACCATGGGCTATGGGGTCACTGCAACGAATGATCAAAAATCCATGTCAACAGGCAAATATTTGTAGGGAAAGGTAGACAAATCATTGGATCCTTTAATTTAAAAGAAATGGGAAAGACAAAACAGGTCAAGAAATCCAATTAAACACAGAGTAACTAAGACTTCTGAGTTTAATATTTAGTGGAAAACATAAAAAGCTATACCAAGCCAGATACAGAGGGTACATTAAAACTAGTTCTGTAATTAATTTTCTCATAATAATTCAGAGGAAGAAATTAATTATGATAACAAAGAAACAAATTTACAAAGAGGGATGCACATCACCAGTCGAAATAGTCACAAGAATCCTGTAGCATAGCACTGTAATGTTGAATGGAGGAAAATACAGAAAGATCAGTGAGATGTTTTACAAAAACTAAATCATGGTCCCCTGACTCATCAAACTTACACATTTTATTCATTACCATATATAAACAAGACTCTCCTCAGGCTCAGGAGGTCAAATTCAACTACCTCGGCAAAAAATAACAACAAATCCCCAAAAATCTGGAACTGCAAATTTGGCCAAATATTTTGAAAATAGGGGCACGTTCAGACATTTGTTTCTCTTCAAGGCTAACACCTGGGAAAAAATTGTATGAGTTTATTGTATATGGGCATGTTTGGGACAAAAAATTCCTTTGGTTTCGCCAAATTTTCCTCCATCTCGCCGAAACAGCTCCCACAAAATCAGGACTGCAATAGGAAAAACCAAAAATCCAAAAAATGAGGCTGAAAGATAGCTTTGATTATCCCAACTGGTGGCACCTGTGAAAAATATGGAAGAGTGTTTTCTTCCTCAGCCCTTTCTAAACAAAAACCTCTTGGTTTTTGGAAATATGTCTCCGTTTTCCCAGAATCCGCTTCGAAAGACGAGGTGTCAAATAGACAAAAATTGGGTGGTTTCAAAAAATTGGGGGAAAGTTGTTTTTTGGGGAAGGGTGGTATTTCGGACCCCCGAGGTGGTAAGTGGTATTGGGAGGGGGGGGGTATGAAATTACCAGGGGGTGACAAGTGTCCCCCCAATACCACTTATATTGGACCCCCTTGGTGTGATGGGATGTGAAGGAGGGGGCGGGGGGGGGTCTGGAATGCACAGTGTTAGTAACAATTATGGTATCGGGGAACAAAGGTACACAGGTCTACAGGATTGTGATAAGTGCCCAAGAAAAGCACATAAAGAGATCCATTTCGGGCCCAGGTCAAGCGAGCGAGCGCCCTGATTTCAACGTCCAGGATGTATCCAAAGAATCAAATCAGTGGTGAGCAAGAAATCGCGATAAACAAAGATGCGCCAAGGCTAATGCATTAGATTGTGCCCATAGCATGTTTAAGAACGGATAACAGCCATTCATCCTGAAGGATGCGTGGCGCAAGGTCTGGCTGCGTTGGATTTTCGGCATTCGGGAGTTCATGAAGTGAAGTTTTTACGTCTTTGAAGATCGCAAAACCGAGAACCCCGACAGCGCCAAAGCACCGAAACTGAGGCCTGGAACCACAGCAACATCGGGTGAATTTGGGACCATCTATTTTCAAGGACGCGTGGCAAACATCAATGCACCAGGGAAAATCCACGATAGGAGTCAACGTGGAGGACAAGTGTCAGACGCCTGGGAAGAGTCGGGAATCGAGATATCGAAGATCACAGGAGCAAAGGTTTCGTGCACTGGAAATCGTGATACGTGAATTCCCGATAAGGCTTAGGAGCGTGGGGACACACCGACTATCAGGAGGACAAGTGGCAGATTTTAGCAACAGGAGAAGGGACCGTTGATAGGTCAACAACCAGGACCCATCGGAGAATCGAGAATTGGAGAATCGCAAGTCAAAAGGGTGTGTGCACATCGACGTCGTAAAACCCGAAACCCCGATGGACAGCTAGATGGTTGTGGTCATATGGTAAGTGGTCACATAGACCATGGTATAGTCGGACAGGGATAATCTAGGAGGGCTAGCGTGATTAAATACGCGTCGCGATTCGGGGAATCGCAAGTCTTGGATACATGCGCATTTCGACATCACAAGTGCCAAAACCCCAAACCCCGAATTTTCGATAGCGCCCAGAGTCGGGCCCATGGTTTTGGCACCTGATCATCAATAAGGAGGCCTGGGGAAGGGGTGCTTATATTTTTCATTCAGCTACTCGGGCCCTAAATCATTGAGCTAAATCTCCGAAGGGGGGCACTTTTCTCTTTAGACTCCAGTTTGACGTGGTCTGGACCCTGATACCTTCCAGGAATGAATGAAGAAGCGAGAGGGTGGTTGAGGCATCGCCTCAATCATTAATTGCAAGGTATGGAGGGTTTGTTAAGTGGTCTTCTTGAGAGGGTCATGTGTACCCAGTCTTTCATAAAATCCATGTCGAGTCCTCGACTAGCCAGAGGAGGTTTGTGCACGCTAACTCGGCATTTACTGATTCAGCTACTCCCCTTGCGGGAGCCATGCGCAGTTAAGGTGGTGTCCAAAAAAGAATATCAGTATGAGTTTGACTGAAGGGACACCAAGCCTTGGGAAACTGGGCACGCCTCTATTAGGCATTTTTCTCTGAGTATATAGACTCAATCTTTGTATTTTGTGAGGGATCGTTGGTAGAGCAAAGCTCCCGACTGTAAATCTTTAATGAAGCACTGATGCTCTGGTTATGTATAGACTTCTGAGACTTCTTGCCTTATGAATGTGAGTTTCTTTACATATTTTTTATACTATGTTAGAGCAGCTCGGAATTGGAGGATCCAGTCGATTTGTAGCTATTATAGGATGATGTTGTAATGGATCACCATAATAGTTACAGAGTCTCTAATCGGTTCCTATGATTTCCTTAACGCTGAATGACTTGGAATTGGAGGATCCAGTCAAGTCTTCTTTTCAGTTTCTTGAAGCTCTGAACCAGGAGGATCCTCTGTTCAGAGTTTTTCCCTTACAAACCGCTGTAAGCATGTTGCCCAGAGCTGTTTGTTCACCTTTCTTACTAATTCTTCCACCTGCTCATCCTTTAATGAACCCACTGGCTGAAGTTAGGATTCCAGACCTCCTTTGTTCTTTACGTACCAGATACAGTCCCCAAGTTGGAGTGATATCTCCTCGAGTCTCTACCCATTTAATCACCCATTTATCAAACCGAGACATAAAAGATGATGGGTGTTGGGCTCTGCTTCTGCAAGCAATCCAGGAGCAACTTCCAGCGCTAACATTTCTGGCGCCGTTGTCGGGGATGAAATTGAAGATTTTCCCTGGGTAGAATGACATTGAGCCTCTAAATCCAAAGGTGCATCGGATTATCGGAGCCTTTCAAGATTTCTAACATGCACCTGGTGACTCCATTGTGACGACTCCACTGTGGCGGACCTTCCCTGTCAATTGTGGCTTTTAGGGGTAGGCATACGCAGTCTCATCCACAACTGCCTCTAGCTACACCTGAAACAGATCCAGAGGCGGTGCTCAGAATGGGAAAGGCCTCTGAAAAAGAAGCATCCATCACTGAACCAGGTAATCCACCATATCCTTCTGTGGGAGCTCCTTTTTCTCCTCCTCAGTTTCCCGACAGGCCTGTTTCTACAGTTTCTCGTTTCCTAAATTTTGGGAGTGTTCCTGTTGAGTTTCCCTCTCCTGGAATGGGATCGGAGGGTCAAGACCTTGTCACTCCCCTCTCCCCTGAAGCTATACCATGGCATAGACCCAGGACCGTATAAGATTTCCCTACGCCTAGCTTAACCACTCCTGTACGAAGAGGATCACCCGCTGACTTGAGCTCGATAGCCTTCTCCTTAAATCCCCTCTTGTTCCCCACTCCAATCAGAGGCTCATTCTTAGCAATCCCTTCGTGAACTCCTTCTCCTCCAAGATCTCCTCCACCTAATATTCCTATGGTTGGTGCTAATCCCCCTTTGACCCAAATGGAGTCCATTATAGCCACTAGGTATGATCCCCTTGTGCTACCGCAACCTCTCAATTCCCTCCCAGCAGATGGTTACCTCAAAAAACTGCCCAGGTTTACAGGTGAGGGGGACATAACTACAGAAGAGCACCTAGAATCCTGTTACAGTTTCACAGATGATAATAACATCATGCACGCAGACGTATGGATGAGTATTTTTGTCCATAGTCTCCAAGGAGAGGCTAGAAAATGGTTTAAGGCCCTGCCTCCTGGATCTATTGATGGGATTGAAGCTTTAGATAATACCTTTTTAAGACAGTGGGGAGATAAGAAAGACTTCATGTATTACATGACAAAGTTTGGGTCTTTGAAGAGAAAGGAAGGAGAGACTGTCTCCGATTTCTCCAAGAGATTTAATAAAATGTACAACAAAATCCATGCTGAGATAAAACCCTCTGAAGTCTCTGTAAAGATTACATATGCTAGCACCTTTGATCCCGATTTTTGCCTCTGGTTGAGGGAAAGAAGAGCCACTACTCTGGCTCAGATGCAGGATGCAGCTGTGGAAGTAGAGTCTAATATATTGGTCGTTGACCAACTCAGACATGCTGCTGGTAGGAACATATCCAGGCAGAGGCCTGAAGCTGCCTCATCCAATTCCTCTCCCCTACCCCTTCAGGTAGATGAAACAACTAGGATACTCAAGTCACTTTATGCTAGGATGGAAAGGTGGGAGTTAGAAGGGAAACCCATGTACAAAAATCCCCAAAATATCGATGGTAGAGGTTTCAGGAGATCTGATAACCATGGGCCACGGGACTTCCCAAGGGAACAAAGAGACAAAGACAGAGAAGACCAGAGAATTTAGGCCCCTTTTCAGAACAACTTGGTGGCCGATGAGGAAGAAAGAGAAACAGATGAGCTTGACCCTGAAATCCACTGCTTATAGGACACTCCTCCTTTTCCTCATCTCACTCAAACAACTTTCGAGGAGTCTCTCATGGATAGTTAGCTAAATGAATTAAGCAAGGGAGACAAGGTTAGTGGCGGCCGAGGCAGGTATAACCTGAGGCCCGAAAAAAAGATAGCAGCACCTGATATTCCTGAGTAGTCCACTAGAATAAAAAAGTCTTCTAATGCAATAGCCGACAGTCACAGAGGTAAGAAATCTCAACCCCTCTCTCCCACTATCCACAAAAATTTTCTTGAAATAAGAGAAATTCCAAAGCCTACATCTTCTTTTAATTTCGAGCATGAGATTCAAAAGATCAGAATCCCTGTTCCCCTCACCAAGATAATTAAACATTAAGAATTAAAAAAATGCTTCTATGAGATTTTACAGTCTGAGGCCTCATGCCTTCCCACAGACTCCATAAATCTCCAAGATGAAAAGCTAGTAGTTGTCCTAGGTCCCATGGTAGAAGATAGAGATGATTCATCCCCTCCCTTTTACACATCCCTGAACCTACATGATAAGGTGTTGCACAACTTCTCGATGGATTCAGGGGCTTCTCACAACCTCATGCCCAAAACTGTCATGGAAGAGTTAGGACCAGAAGTCACCTGAGCCTATCATGACCTCTATTATTTTGACTCCAGGAGAGTTCAGTGCCTCAGATTTATTAAAGACCTGGTCGTGACCTTGTTTCAACTGCCCATGAAAAACCTGGTCATGGATATTGTAGTGGATGATGTTCCTCCCAAGTTCAGTATGTTGTTGTCAATATCTTGGATAAAAAGACTGGGGGGAACCTTGCAGATGGACCTCACGTATGCTACCATCCCAGTGTTAGGAGGGGAGCATAGAAGACTATACAGGGAAGCCCATCTGGCCTACATAATCAGTGATGAATCCAACCCTACCAACCATCCCATCTTTGCCTTGGACACTGATTTAGGCTCTAGTTTACTACAACTCACCCATGCCCCCGAGCCTCCTCTCAAACTCAGAAAGCAGCCCACCATTTCCCCTAAACTTCCTCCCTCCATCACCCCCATCTGGAAATTGTTATTTGATGGAGCCTCTTCCAGGGAAGGCGCTGGAGCTGGGGTGGTTTTTGTGTCACCTTCTCAGGAAACCATATCTCTATCATACAAATTAGAATTTGAATCTACCAACAATGTGGCAGAGTATGAGGCTCTTGTTCTGGGATTAAGGGCTACGAGGGAAATGGGAATTCAGGAAGTAGCAGTGTTCGATGATGCAGAGTTGGTGGTCCAATAGATCAGAAACGCTTATCAGACTAAGTATCCTCGACTCAGAAGCTACAGAAATGAGGTGTGGGACCTAGTTGACAGTTTCTTCTCAGCATTTAACATTTCATTCATCCCAAGAGAGGAGAACACCTTGGCAGATTCCTTGGCTACATCGGCTAGCAATTTCAAAGTACCCTTGCCACCCAAATTCATAGATGATGTAGAGGTAAAATACAGGCCCTCCATACCTAACAACGTCAAGCATTGGAAGGTATTCGAGGATGATCTCGAGGTCAAGAGGTTCTTGGAGACTGTCGAGGAATTTTTAGAAATGCACATTGACCAAGACGCCATCTCATAGGAAGAGCTCGATGGGGGTAATTTTCTGAATAAAATTGCAAAGCGTGACATTGTACAGCTGCCCAACAACCATATATCCAGAGGACTAGTTCCTTTGGAAAGACATTTTGATGGAAATGATGTATCGTTAAAAGGAGAAGTCTCAGAGGAGGATGCTGGTACTATTCAGTGCAACATTGGGACTGAGGGTGAGCCCAAGTATGTCAAATTGTCAAGAATTCTGACAAAGGAGCAAAGGTCTGAATACATTGGACTTTTGAGGGAATTTACGGATGTTTTCACCTGGACGAAAAAGACCTCAAAACATATGACATTTCTTTCATTGAGCATAAAATCCCATTAAAAGAAGATGCAAATCCGTTTAGGCAGAAGCTAAGACAGATCAATCCTATGTTGTTGCCTATCATGGAGAGGGAAGTGAAGAAGTTGCTTCAAGCTCAGATCATAGTACCACTGAGATATTCAGAGTGGGTGGCCAACTTGGTGCTAGTAAGGAAAAAGAATGGAGAAATCTGACTCTGTGTAGACTTCAGAAATTTGAACAGGAGCTCACGGAAGGATAACTACCCCTTACTGATGATGGAACATATACTGCAGAGGGTGACAGGAGCTTCCAGGATGTCCATGATTGATGGGTTCTCTGGCTACAATCAAGTCTCCATTCTTCCTGAGGACAGGGAAAAGATAGCGTTCACCACTCCATGGGGCACATTCATGTACGCCAAGATGTCATTTGGATTAATGAATGCAGGGGCGACATTCCAGCGCGCCATGGATATAGATTTCATCGGGGAGAAGGATAAATTCATGGTCATTTATCTGGATGACATCACAGTGTTTTCAAAATCTGATAAAGAGCACTGTTGTCATCTTAGGAAAGTTTTCCTAAAATGCAGAAAGTTTGGCATTTCATTAAACCCCAAGAAATCTTTGTTCGCCATGCAGGAGGGAAAGTTACTAAGCCACATAGTATCGGCAGAAGGAGTCAGAATTGACCCCAGGAGAGTTGAGGCGATACAAGCCTTATCAATCACGAGGTCCAAGAAGGAGGTCCAATCTTTCCTCGGTAAAATTAATTTTTTGAGGAGGTTTGTGCCTAAATTTGCTGAGGAGGTAAATCTTATAACAGGCATGTTGAAGAAAGAGAATGAAGTAAGGTGGACCCCTCAATCACGACATTCCTTTGAACAAATCAAGAAGGCCCTCACTGAAGCTCCTGTGCTTATCAGTCCCGACTACTCAAAGGATTTCCTTATCTTCTCTTTTGCCTCACCTGACACAGTGGCTGTTGTTCTATTACAGATGAACAATAGTAGGCTAGAGTAGCCTATTGCTTATTTCATCCGAGCATTGAGAGACACCGAAGTCAGGTATGATGCTATGGAGAAGCAGGCCTATGCTCTGGTAAAATCTCTCAAATCTTTTAGGACCTATGTCCTGCGGTCAAAAATCATCGCCTATGTCCCCTTGGCTGCTGTTAAAGACATTATTATTCATCCTGACATAGACGGGAGAAGGATTAAATGGATAGCCAAAATTCTGGAATTCGACCTGGAAATAAGACCCACTAAATTGATCAAAGGTCAAGGTCTATCCAAGATGTTGGCTAAAGCAAACTACCAAGCTTTGGGGATAAGTTTCATCAACGAATGCTCAGGTATTCAACAAGATCGATTTCCTGATGTAGACCATCAAAGGGAGCCCTCATTGGCTCGATGTCCTTGGTATAAGGATGTAATATACTTTCTGCAGGAGCTACGGCCTTCAGATGGTTTGCAAAGAAGCAAAGCAAGAGATCTCAAGCTCAAAGAAGTCAGATACTGCCTGATCGATCAAGTGTTATATTGGAAAGACCCCCTGGGGATGATTTTAAAATGCATAAGTCCACCAGAGGATGAGATGGTCGTGACTGAATTGCACACCACCTTTGTGGAGGGCACCATTTATGGAGAGCCACAGCCCACAAAATCCTCAGGGATAGGTACTACTAGCCTACTGTGTTCACTGATGTCAGCAAAATGGTCATAGCCTGCATCAAATGTCAAAAATTTGTAGGAAAGCAGCAACTCAGGTCTCTGCCATTAAATCTGGTGGTGGTTTCAGGGCCTTTCCAGCAGTGGGGCCTAGATTTCATTGGAGAAATTCACCCTTCCTCCAGTGGGAAGCACAGGTGGATTTTGACTGCTACAGATTTCTTTACCAAGTGGATTGAAGCTATCCCCACTAGGAGTGCTTCTCACAAGGTAATCATTGGATTCTTGGGGGACCTCATCACAAGGTTCGACTGCCCAAATAAGATTGTCACTGATAATGTAGCCACTTTCGGGTCTGAACCAGTAGCCAAGTTCTTTGAACAGTTCACGATCAAATTGATTCACTCCACCCCATATTATCCACAGGGAAACGGTCTAGCGGAATCCTCCAACAAAATCCTGATAAGGATCATCAAAAGGTTGTTGGAAGACAACAAAAGGGCTTGGAATTCAAAGTTGAAATTTTCCCTATGGGCTAATCGGGTGACTACAAAGAGATCTATAGGTCTCTCCCCTTTCCAATTAGTCTACAGAGTCGAAGTCGTCTTCCCTTCTCAGCTGGCCATTCTTGTAGAAAAATTCTTCTAGAATTATCAAGAAGAGCCCAATGACATGATCAAAAGGATTCATCAGCTAGTAGAGGTCCAGTAGGCTAGGGAACAGATAGTGGATAGAATTTAGGACCATCAGCAAAAGATCAAGCAAGTCTTTTATAGGAAGGCCAAGAAGGAGTGGTTCCAGATAGGAGACCTGGTGCTGAAATGGGATGCTCCTAAACAAGATAAGGGAAAACACAATAAATTTGAAGCCCTGTGGATTGGGCCTTTCAGAATCTCCGAGACTTTCTCAAATAACACATACAAGTTGCGAGATTTGGAAGGTGAAGAAGTTTTTAGCAACCCAGTGAATGGGTATTTTCTGAAGAAATGTTTTGTTTGAGTCTCAGATGGCTCCTTTGTTTGTAAATATTGTCCTTTTTGTTTCTTAGTTCATTTTCGTTTTTATTTTTGCGGCCTAATAATGACTCTATAGCCCAACAACGAGGCACTGGAACTGCAAAATGAGTCCTTAGAGCATCATAGGGACGACTCTATCCACCATGGAGCCTAATGTTAGTAACAATTGTGGTATCGGGGCACAAAGGTACACAGGTCTGCAGGATTGTGATAAGTTCCCAAGCGTAGCACATAAAGAGATCCATTTTGGGCCCAGGTCAAGCGAGCGAGCGCCCTGATTTCAACATCCAGGATGTATCCAAAGAATCAAATCAACGGTGAGCGAGAAATCGTGATCAGCAAATCTGCGCCAAGGCTAATGCATTAGATAGCGCCCATAGCATGTTCAAGAATGGATAATAGCCGTTCATCCCAAAGTACGTGTGGCGCAAGGTCTGGCCGCGTCGGAGTTTCGACATTCGGGAGTTCATGAAGTGAAGGTTTTATGTCTTTGAAGATCGTGAAACCCCGAATCCCAACAACGCCAAAGCACTGAAACTGAGGCCCGGACCCACAACAATGTCGGGTGAATTTGGGACCGTCTATTTTCAAGGATGCGTGGCAACCATCAGCGCATGGGAGTCAGCATGGAGGACAGGTGTCAGACGCCTGGGAAGAGTCGGGAATTAGGATATCGGAGATCCCGGGAGCAAAGGTTTCGTGCATTGGAAAATCGTGATACGCAAATTCTCGATAAGGCCTAGGAGCGTGGGGCCACACCGACTGTCAAGAGGACAGGTGGCAGATTTTAGCGACAGGTGAAGGGACCGTTGATAGGTCAACGACCGAAACCCATCGGAGAATCGAGAATCATAGAATCGCAAGTCAAAAGGGTGTGTGCACATCGACGTCGTAAAACCCGAAACCCCGATGGACAACTAGATGGTTGTGGTCATATGGTAAGTGGTCACATAGACCATGGTATAGTCAGCCAGGGCTAAGACAGGAGGGCTAGCGTGATCAAAGGTGCGTCGCGATTCAAGGAATCGCAAGTCTTGGATACATGCGCATTTCGACGTCACCAGTGCCGAAACCCCAAACTCTGAATTCCCGATAGCGCCCAGAGCCGGGCTCATGGTTTTGGTGTCTGGTCATCAAGAAGGAGGCCTAGGGAAGGGGTGCTTATATTTTTCATTCAGCTACCCAGGCCCCGAAGCATTGAGCTAAATCTCCGAAGGGGGGCACTTTGCTCTTCAGACTCCATTTCGACGTGGCCTGGACCCCGATACCTGCCAGGAATGAATGAAGAAGCGAGAGGGTGGTTGAGGCATCGCCTCAATCATTAATTGAAAGGTATGGAGGGTCTAGTAAGCGGTCTTCTTGAGAGGGTCCTGTGTACCCAGTCTTTCAGAAAATCCATGACGAGTCCTCGACTAGCCAGAGGAGGTTTGTGCACGCTAACTCAACATTTACTGATTCAACTACTCCCCCTGCGGGAGCCATGTGAAGTTAAGGTGGTGTCCGACAAAGAATATCAGTATGAGTTTGAATGAAGGGACACCAAGCCTTGGGAAACTAGGCACACCTCTGTTAGGCATTTTTCTCTCAGTATATAAACTCAGTGTTTGTATTTTGTGAGGGATCCATGGTAGAGAAAAGCTCCCGACTGTAAAGCTTTAATGAAGCACTGATGCGCTGGTTATGTATAGACTTCTGAGACTTCTTTCCTTATGAATGCCATTTTATTTACATATTTTTATACTTTGTTAGAGAATCTCAGAATTGGAGGATCCAGTCGAGTTGTAGCTGTTATAGGATGATGTTGTAATGGATCACTGTAATAGTTACGGAGTCTCTAATTGGTTCCTTTGATTTCCTTAACGTTGAATGACTTGGAATTGGAGGATCCAGTCAAGTCTTCTTTTCAGTTTCTTGAAGCCCTGAACCAGGAGGATCCTGCGTTCAAAGTTTTTCCCCTACAAACCGCTGTAAGCATGTTGCCCAGAGCTGTTTGTTCACCTTTCTTACTAAGTCTTCCACCTTCTCATCTTTTAATCAACCCACTGGCTGAAGTTAGGATTCTAAACCTCATTTGTTCTTTACGTACCAGATCCAGTCCTCGAGTTAGAGTGATAACTCCTCGATTCTCTACCCATTTGATCGCCCATTTATCAAACCGTGACATAAAAACTGATGGGTGTTGGGCTCTTCTTCTGCAAGCAATCCAGGAGTGACTTCCAGCGCTAACACACAGGAAGAAAACTTAGGTTAGTTAAAGTTTTTATTTTATTTTTTAGTTTTTATTTATTTACTTTATTTGTTATACGTTGTATTTTATTTTGTTTGTTTTTTATTATTTATTCATGAATGTTTTAATATATGTTTTGTTTTAGTGTATGTTTTTATATGTTTTATAATTTTGTTTTATTTTTTAATTGTTTTATGTTTTTATATTGTTTTTTATTATATCTTTAATTAATATTTCGATTAATATAATACTAATCTAACTACTAACTTAAATCACTAACTTAACTACTTAATCATTAATTAGTTAATAATTAATTAATTATTAACTAGACTAACCTAGTTTATTAGTCCAATTACACTAAATTTATTGACCTATTTACTAACTACCAACATTATTAATTTATTATTATTTTATCCTAAGTTTGTTTATGCAGGGATGAGTGGCGAGAGAGAGGTATTCAATGGGACAAATGGGCAAAGGGAGTGAGTGGTGCAAAGGTGGATGAAGGATGCAGCAGGGTGATGAAGGATTGGGAGAAAATGGATAGAGGCGAAAATGGAATCAATCAAGCCAGATGTCTTCATCATGGTAGCAATGCCAAATCAACAGCTGAAGAATCGAGTTACCTATGATTACATGTCCCCAAAATAGGCTCCACCTAGGGATGGCATCTCTTTTATGAGGTGTCAAGAACCACTGAACTCTGAACATGCAGACCAGTGCTTTATTCATTGGGTTGATCCCAAAATCTTATTCTGCAACTTGTACCACATCAAAATGAAGATTGAAAGTTGAAATTGAAAAATTGTTGAAAGGGATGCTCATGGGGCTGAGATTATTCAAAAATTCTACCTACCCTACACTACTGATAATTTTGTGGCTTTAAATGATACAATAATGCCAATGCAACCAGTCAAGAAACTCCTCTAACAACTCTACTCTTTCAATGTTTTCAAATAATATCATAAATAGAACTTGCATAGGCATCATGAAATGATTTCCATCCTGATCTTCATCACAAGGGGCCTGATAAACACAACACATAACATAAATACTATGGATGAATTATGTCTCCGTGATGAACAATTTCTCCATATAAATAGCCATTGTATCACGATAAACTTGACCTATTACTGGATATTCAAATTTAACCAACTCAACTTCATGATTTGATGTTGTAGCTATGTTATTTGCATCCTCATGCACTTCTTTACATGGATGCAATGTTTTTGATGGGTTCTAAAATGATGCTTTTGCTGAACACACCCCTGTAGCTGACCGTCTGACAATATCCATATCATAACAATTTTTGAAATCATTGGAGGTAAATGAAAACTGACTTTCAAAACACACATTATCCAGAATATCAACTACAGGGTCATAAAATTATTTAGATAATGTTGGAATTGGCTCTACTGGTACTTCATGTCTTACACTGTGACTTCCAACTAGAATTTGACCAAGATTCCCTCTCAAAATTTTAAATGACTTAAAGTACAGAGGTAATGAATCAAGATGGATTAGCTCATCACCTATTTCACGCTTCATGATTTCATCTGATATTTTTCCTTCCAAAAGATTCAGTGGATGTACCTTTGGATCAGCTTCTTTATCATCCTTGTTCTCCTCAACTGATGCATCAAAGCACTCCTCTTTATTATTGCTTACAATCTTCTTGCAATGTTTCCTCATGAGTGAGGCAAAACATAGGGGTAGGCAGTTTACGTTTTCTTGAAAAAATTTTGCACTTTCCTCCTTCAAGATTTGAAATGAATTATAATCTAATGGTATAGAGTTACATTCCAATATTTCAAATTCTGTTTCGGGCTTTGAATTTTCCCTTGAACTTTGAGAATCAAAGAAACTTGGATATTTTAATCCTGGATCTGAAATAGCCTCTTTTTCAACACTAACATCCTTCACTATCTCATCAAAAAATTTACCTTCTTTGATATTTATCACTTGTTCAGAAATTTCTTTCAAAAATTTAAAAGAAGAGAAGCACAAGGGTAAAGTCTATCCACTTACCCCAAGATTTTCTGCACTTTGGTCATTGTTGTCATAATTTCCATGTATAGATTGATCGTCCTACTGGGATTGCAAATGATCTTCTTCCTCCCAATCATATGTGGCTTCTTTCTTTGAAAAATCCAATGTGGTATAATAATCATTGTCCCAATCAAGCTTGGGTGGATCATCCAAGTAAGGAATGTCATCAAACATGCACATCATATCAGCTGGTTGTTCCTCTGCAAGTTGAGATGGAGCTTCATCTTTGACTACATCATCAATTGAATGCATGAAAGAATCATTATCCAAACCATGGTACCAAGGGTGAGCTACAAAAATTTTGGGAACAATGACCTTTTCTTTCTCTGAAATCAATGGAACATGATGTCTTTGGCCATCAAGTTTTTTCTCTTATGCTAATCTTCTGCATCATCTCTTCCATGGTGTTGGCTAGAATGTCCAATTTATATTCATAAGATTTTAGCTGCTCCTTTTCTTTGTTCTTTACCTTTGACCTTTTGATCAAGAAGTTGTCCTCCACATCAACTGCAACCTTTTGTATTTCTTCAAGTGTTGCAGTGTTCCTTTCTTTTAATTGGAATTCCATATCAGGATCAAAGGCATATGGGAAATGCAAGTGAGATGATCCTGGGGGTGGCCTTATATCAACAGGCATTGCATGATATAACTTATTGAACCTTGTTGAAAAATGTTGTACTGTTTCCCCTGGCTGTCTTTTCAAATGGTCATATTCTTCTAGGATGAGAAAGACATTTCTCATGATCACCCACCTATCTAAGAAAACTTGCATGAACTTTTATGCTTGCAGCTGGAAGGTTTTTAAACCAATTTTTAACTTTGCCTTGCAAAGACAAGGAAAACATCCTGATATACACATCGTCATCTTCAACCTCATAAAGGTCAAGGAAATATTCAAACCTATGGATGTTTTTTTCAGCAGTGACATTGGTATTCTCTCCATCAAATCTAGGCAACTTATTGTTATAATTGACAGGGAGTTCATGGAGGATAGGAGGAAAATATAGGGGCTTGTATATGTCTAGGATTTTGGTAGTTACAATAGGTGAAGTAAGAGGCTTACAACCATATGGAGGTTTAGAAAGAGTAGGAGATAAAGCAGGAGGCTTATGTCTCACTAGGATTTCTACAGGTGCATCTGGGATGTGCACAAGTGTATGAGTATGTACAAGATCCACAATTTGGGGCTTAGTCTCTAAAATCTCATCAATTTTCAAATGATAAATATAAACTTCAGCATTGTACTCTTGACTAGGATTAGAATAAGAGAGAAGATATATACATAAAAATCCTATAACATCTTGAATACAATTAGGACTTGAATACCTGCTCTTTCTAGGCTGCTTGGTCATGCTTCAAGTCCTTCCTCCAGTGGAGTCTTCGAATTGGAATTGATATGGAGATTGGAGCTTCTAGGTGAAATATCTCAACCTTGTTGTGTCTGGTCACTCTCCACCATCAGTGATTAGATCTGGAACTTCGAAGTGTACTACTGGGGAAAAGTCCCTAGTATGGTTGTCATTCTGTTATCACTTTGTAATTTTCCCAAGGATTTGAAGGCAGTCACAGAGGCAAAATAAAAACCACTTCAAGTCTTGAATCTATCCCTCCAAGACTCAGAGAGGGATATCTCTGTTTGATATAGATTTGTTCGAAATAAGATATTAGGCTAGTTATGTAGAACATAGGATTTGTTTTTAGGAATTGGGTAGGGGCAGAGAAATGAAACCATGGGCTATGGAGTCACTGCAACAAATGATCAAGAATCCATGTCAACAGGATAATATTTGCAAGGAAAGGTAGGAAAATCACTAGATCCTTTAATTTAAATGAAATGGGAGAGAAAGAATAGGTCAAGAAATCGAATTAAACACAGAGCAACTAAGAATTCTGAGTTTTATCTTCAGTGGAAAACATAAAAAACTATACTGAGCCATAGACAGAGGGTACATTAAAACTAGTTTTGTTATTGATATTCTAAGAATAATTCATAGGGAGAAATTAATTATGATAATAGAGAAACAAATTTACAAAGAGTGATGCACATCACCAGTCAAAATAGTCACAAGAATCCTACAGCATAGCACTGTATTAATGAATTGAAGAAAATACAGAAAGCTCAGTGAGTTGTTTTACAAAAACTAAATCATGGTCCCCTAAATCATCAACCTTTCACATTTGATTCATTACCATATATAAAAAAGACTCTCCTCAGTCTCAGGATGTCGAATTCAACCACCTTGGCCAAAAATAGCAACAAATCCCAAAAAATCTGGAATTGCAAATTTGGCCAAATCTGCTGAAAATAGGGGCACGCTTAGAAATTTGTTTCTCTTCAACGCTGACACCTGGGGAAAAAATGAAGGAGGTTTTTGTATATGGGAATGTTATGGACAAAAAAATCCTTTAGTTTCACCAAATTCATCTCCATCTCTCTGAAACATCTTCCGCACAATCAGGACAACAACAGGAAAAACCAAAAATCTGAAAAATGAGGCTGAAATATAGCTTCTATTCTCCCAACTGGTGGAAGTTGTGCAAAATATGGAAGAGGTTTTTGTTCTTCAACTCCTTTTTAACTCAAAACTCTCTCTCAGTTTTGGAAATATGTCTCTGTTTGTCCATAATCTTCTTCGAAAGATGAGGTGTAAAACAGACAATAAACGAGCGGTTTAGAAAAATTGGGGGAAAGCGGTTTTTTGGGTAAGGGTGATATTTCGACCCTCCCTGAGGTGGTAAGTGGTATTGGGAGGGGGGGGGTTCTGAATCCCCCGGGGGTGACAAGTGTCCCCCCAATACCACTTATATCGGACCCCCTTGGTGTGATGGGATGTGAGGGAGGGGTGGGGTCCAAAATGCACAGGATGAAAACTTAGGATAGTTAAAGTTTTTGGGTTTTATTTATTTATTTGTTTATTTTATTTGTTATATGTTGTATTTTATTTTGTTTGTTTTTTATTATTTATTCATTAATGTTTTAATATAGGTTTTGTTTTAGTGTATGTTTTTATATGTTTTATAATTTTGTTATATTTTTTAATTGTTTTATGTTTTTATATTGTTTTTTATTATATCTTTGATTAATATAATAGTAATCTAAGTACTAAATTAATTAATTAATCATTAATTAATTAATTATTAATTAATTATTAACTAGACTAACCTAGTTTATTAGTCAAATTACACTAAATTTATTGACATATTTACTAACTACCAACATTATTAATTTATTGTTCTTTTTAGCCTACGTTTGTTTATGCAGGGATGAGTGGCGAGTGAGAGGTAGTCAACGGGACAAATGGGAAAAGGGAGTGAGTGGTGCAGAGGTGGATGAAGGATGTAGCAAGGTGATGAAGGACTGGGTGAAAATGGATAGAGGTGAAAATGGAATCAATCGAGCCAAATGTATTCATCACGACATAAATGCCAAATCAGCAGCCAAAGAATCGAGTTACCTGTGATTTTAGGTCCCCCAACATATCCGTCTCCACAATCTGATGAAATTCTCCTAGAAATATGGGTTCATCCAATTCCAACAGCTCTGCAACCCATTCCAGAATTGATTCAGTATATGTCATATGGGTCACATGTGAAATGTATAAGCTTGGAGTGATGAACTCGGTTGGGACAACTTCTCTCCCATACACCAGTTGAAAGGGAGTATATCTATGTAATTTATTTGTAGTGGTTCTATAGGATCATAACACAATTGGAACTCTCTCATCCTAGTCATTCTAATTAGCACAACATACTTTTGTCAATACTTTCTCCACAATTTTTTTAAATGCTTCCATTGTACCATTGGATTGCAGGTGATACAAGATACTTTTGTGATGTTGAATAAAAAATTCTTGAGTGAGGGTGGATATTGTCTCAATGATGAAATGGGAACCTTGGTCACTGGTCAAACTCATGGGACACCCAAACTTAGTAATGATATTCTCATAAATGAATTTGGCTATTGTATATGTAGAACAATCCCTAATCGTTTCTTCTTCATCCCAACGGGTCAAATAGTCTGTTGCGGTGATGATATATATTTACTTTGAGTGCTTGGTTGGAAGATTGATAGGTCTTATGAAATCAACTACCCATTTATTAAAATCTTGAAGAACCTAAATAGGATGTAAAGGAAACCTGTCCCTACACGACGACTTACCAATTCTTTGACAGACATTGTTGGATTATTGAGAGGGGGTGAATCAGTAATAGATTAATTTAACCCTTTTTAACCATATAATATAAGTGTTATATCAATGTAGCATTATCATCCAATAACTACAGAGTAAATAAGAAATGAACAAATGAACAGTCATACACATACACAGTACACCAGTGTTTTATGTGGAAACCCAAAGTGGGAGAAAACCACTGAATGATTTTTCTTATATGTCTTGAAGAATTACATTCATTGGAAGCACCAACTTCCTTTGTTTTCCAGTTGCAACTCAAAGGAGGCTCCAACCCCCTAGTTTCTCAGGCTACAACCTGAGGGAAGCTCTAACTCCCCAATTCTATGGCTACAACTAGAAGGAGGCTAAAACCCCCTAAGTTTTCCGGCTACAACTGGAAGGTGGCTACAACCACCTATCATTTCCTTGTCCAACTTCCCTGACATAGAGGTAGAATGATGAAACCATTGTCACATTATCAATGTGAGATATACCATTGTACAATTGTATCAACCTGTACCACTGACCTACATCCAACCTATACAACAACCCTGTAATCAATATATACCTGAACTAAACATGTATCAACAAAAATACAATAGGTACGTGACCTATAGTGCTACAACAGGCATATATACGTGCCCTATATGTTATATATCCCACGTATGTATGCAAACAAACTATTATGTAGCTTGTGTATGCCTTTTGAAAAGTAGGTTTTTCTTTCTCTTGAAAACTTCTGACCCTCTGTAACTTCTTTCACATAGATCAATAACCTATCACTGTATCCAGACTGTATCTGTACCATGTTCTCGTATCCTCTTTACCCAAAGGCTCTATATATCTCTCTAGTCATGTTCCATATAAATGTGTGTAATCATAAACAAGTATAATATCCCTCACATGATCCAGACATCAAACCCTCTATGGTATTCGGCCTCTCAATACATCAACCACTCCAAAAATAGAATCTCTCAACCATATACCATAAAAACCCTTAGTTATATGCCAAGAAATACAAGATGTTCCAAAACTCTAACAAGATGTATGGATGATAAATTATTCCAGCACTACATTTCTATATTTATGACTTATACATAAGTTCCCATGCAACCACTAGTATCTCTAGGGAGAATTCTCAAATTTCCATAATCATTTCTCACGCATACATAAAAATCCAACTATTCATAGAAATAGGACATATCTTTTGAACCAATCAATATATTTCATGTATCTGAGCACTCTAGAACTTCTTGGGATCTTGATATTAGAATATAGAACCTCTACATATTTATCTCTTCAAGTTTCCATGGCATTACCAACATGTTACTTTCTATTAATGGTGGAATGTCCATTTACAATATGTGAGTCCAAACTGCAACTGAGTCTCGGCTCTCAACTCTCCTCCACTCAACCTATACAGAGTTTCCTCCCACTTTTTCTGCTCAACAATAATACACATATTTATACAATAGGGGCTCGATGAGCTTCCCTCCAAGATAAGATAGTGGTGTCTAATCACCATTAAAAACATCTGACTAATGAGGTATATTACAATGATGTAAATCTGATCCGAATTGGATATAGATCCCTCCTACCGTCAACCACTTAATTGTGAGCTAATCTACAGCTTGTGCGAAGGCACAACTTGGCTCTACCATCCTATCAGCATAAATTTCCTTGATTACATTTTAAACTTTCGAACGAAAAATGAGAGGGCAATGCCTCTCCCTTCCTTGAATGTGCATCAATCGTGCTAATCAGTTGGCACATGCTGAGGTGGAGCGTTGCTCCTACATCAAAAACCCTAGACATCCAAAAACCTAACCCTATGAGGTGAAACCCCAAAAGTTATGTGGGCCCCTATGGGTAAGTTGGTACCTCAACTTCCTGGGGTCGTAACTGTTTCATATGACCTCTGTTTTAGGTGTGTGATAGCTCATTGGAAAGTCTTTTTAAAAAACTACACATTACACCATCAAACTCTAACTTTGTTTATAGTTTGACTGTGGAAAGCCAAAAAGACATTGTTAAGGGCCCCAAAATGGACTCGGAAGCACAACAAGATGTTATGACATGAAAAAATACAAAATAAGTCGGTTGTATTAGGTGGGAGGCCACCAGTATCCACCTAGAATATGTGTGGGGCTTCAAACAACCCCGAAAGTGTAGAACCCACCATTACAAAGAAGTACACAAGAGCGTGTTGAACTAAAATTTTCAAGAGGATCTAGTTGGAATAGGTGGGTGGCCACCAATATCCACCTGGATCATTCCTTCCCCCTTAGTAAGAAATGGTCTCCATTGTGTTGAGTTCCCCCATTAGGTGAGAAAACTTCGGTTGAATTTCGCCCTAGGTGAGCCACTTTCCTTAGTGTAGGAGATGCCCTGCCTTGACAACTCGATAAATTTGGATCCTCTATTGGCGAGTGCCCTTGACATGATGTGTTGAATCTTCTCAATGAACCTGATGGATTTTTCGGTCTCAAACTGAACATGGGAAGAGTCTGTTGGTGTGGTGGCAAGAGGTAGTTCAACATCAATGGGACCCAAGGGTTGGAGTGTGTGGAAGAAGAGTTGGAGGTTGTAGATGATCATAGAAGATCTGTAACAAACTATGGAACTTCTACATCCACCTTAGCTTCCAATCCAACTCTAACATTTGATCCCGTAGCACAATATACATCTTGTCTGAACTAGTGATTTCAGCAGCGTCGAGCTTGGGAGAAAAATTAAAATTGATAAACAGTTAGCAAGCTCATAAATGTCCAAATCTCCATATTCCTTTTTAAAAACCAAGGGAGTTGAAAACAATGTGAGATATGAAATCATTTGATTATGATGAATTATGGTAAAGGAGCATAGGACCAAGGTGCACTACAGAAACTCCTAATTCATCGACGTTGCGAAATGACCAAAAATGCTACTGAAAATTCCTGTGCTAACATAGAGCTCTGTTGTAACTATGTTGAACATTGGGGAGACTCTCAACCCATGTAATTGGATTATTAGAGTTGTACATGCGCAGGATGTGCACAGTCATCTGATTGATGACCTATGTTTGGTATTCTGTTTGGGGGTGGAAAGAAGTGGATTTAGTGAGCTTGGTGTCCAATAGTGACCAAAGGATCGACCAAAATGCGTTGAGGAACATGTTGTCTCGGTCGGAGATTATGGTTTGTGGTATCCCAAAATGGACCCACACTCATTCAAAGAAGAGATTGGTAGTATCTGTCGTTGTGATATTCTTCTTGTAGGCTGTGAGGATGGCCATCTTCAAAAACTGATCAACAACCACAAATACACAATCATTGCCTTTATTGGTTCACGGAAGGCCAGACATGTAATCCATTGAGATGGATTCCCAAGGCTTCTTGGGAGTAGGAAGAGGGGTGTATAATACTTGCTTGTTGATGGTTGGCTTGGCAATGGAACAGGCAATGCAAGATCTGATATACTTGCTAACGTCCTGTCAAAGTTTTGGACAATAAAAATGTTTCTAAAGAATGGCCACATTTTTCTCCACGTCAAAATGTCCCTCCATCCGACTATAGTGGGCTTCCCAAATCATCTTTGCACTCTCGCTTGTAGAAACACAGAGATGGCCCAGATGTCAAAATAGTTTTTACTGAATGTGAAAATCGATGACAGTCGCACATGTACCCAAGAGATGATAGGTGGTGGAGAAGTTTGGATCTTGCTGATAAAGTTGGAGCCATTCAGATGCCTCATGTCCACATGAATGGAACATAGTGGTGAGTGCATCCAAGATAGGTTGATTGAGATAGTCAGTGACACAATTTGAGATCCATGTCTTATACTTGATGTTGAGATGGAATTGTTGTAGGTAGGTGGACCACTTTTGATGGAAGTCATTCTACAATTTCCCCTGTGTCTGTATGAACTATAGATGCTTATGATTAGTGCGGATGATCGCCTCCTTTCCCATAATTTAATGTTTATATTGACAACATGCTTGTACAATGGAATACATTTCCTTGTTATAGGTGGGGTATTTCCGGACAATATCTTAGAATGTCTCACTATGGTATGTCATTAGATGAATGTGTTGAGTGAGAACTATTCCTACAACATAGTTAGATGCATCAATCTCAATTTTGAACGGTTGTTGCAGATCAGGAAAGGAGAGTACTGGAGTTGAGCACAAGCGATGCTTCAGATCATTGAATTCTCATTGTTGTTCCTTCCCCCACATGAAATTTTCCCTGCCACCGCCCTTGGTCACCTCGCTGAGGGCCCATGCAATATGGGAGAATCCCAGCATGAACCAATGGTAGAAGTTGGACAGTCCCAAGAAGCTCTGAAGCTCGGTTAGTGTGGTCAGGGTTGGCCAATCACAGATGAATTATATATTGGTTGGATAAACATGTACACCATGCTCATAAACAATGTATCCCAATTATTGGACCTTGTTCATGGCAAAGGATCATTTTTCCAAGTTGGCATATGGATTTTATTGTCGTAGAGTGCTCAAAACATGTTGAATATGCCTCATTTTCTCCTCTCAAGTTCTGTTGAAGATGAGGATTTCATCCAAATATACCACCACAAAAGAGTTGGTGAAGGGTATCAATACATTATTCATAAACCTTATGAAATTGGTTGACACATTTGTTAAGACAAAGGGAATGACCATCCATTCGAAGAGACCTTCTGTAGATTTGAAGGTTTTCTTCCATACATCAGTTGGCTCGATGGGAACCTGGTGGTAGCCAGACTTTAGGTCAATCTTGTTGAAGAACTTTTCCCCCTTGAGTTGGTCAAGAAGGTAATCAATCCTTGGAATTGGGTACTAGATCCTAACTGTGATTTTGTTTAAGGCTTTGTAATCAATGTAGACTAGCCAAGTCCCATCCTTCTTCTGCACCAGTACAATTGGGATTCCTAAAGGGGAGGAGTTGGGTATGATGTGTCCCTTTTGAAGAAGATATTGGATCTAATGCCTAATTTCATCATTTTCCATAAGTGAATGACAATAGACTCATCCATTAGGCATAGGTGCATTGGGGGTCAAATCAATTGGATGCTTTACTTGGCAATGCATCGGTACCCCGGTGGGTGAGGAGAAGATGTCTTTGTACTCTTCCACGATCTTGTCCATTTTCTTCTACTGCAAAGAGAGGCTCTATCTAGAGTCTATGGATGTGGCAGTGACCTTCTACTTACTATGACCATGGATCACAAATAATATTAACTTCCTAGTATGTGAAATGACCTTATTGCATTGCTTAGCAGATATCAAAGAAATAGTGGTAGGCAATGCTAACTCTGGTATCCTGTACAATTGTCTACCCGAAGTAATAATAACATTGTAGGGTCTAGAATCATACATAGCATGACGCTTCCACAAATATGATTGTCCTAAAAGAACATCACAAACTTCAATGGGAGCAATATCACACAATACCTCATCTTTGAAAGGTTTGATGTCGTAGGGCAGATGACATTGTTGGCTGACACGAAGATCTCTTCCTTGGTGAAGCCAATCGATGGTGTAGGGTTGCAGGTGTGGTGTCATCAGCAAGTCCAGCCACTTGACGACCTTTGCTAAAATTAGGTTCTTCTAACTACCACTAACGATAATGAAATGAAGTGTATCCCCCTTACTCACGTATGCGAGTGAAAGAGGCATTCCCCTTCCTCTGGTTCTTATGGTTCGCTTGGACGAAATTTGGTGGTAGTGACAGTGGCACTGGGTTAAACATCGTTAATATGATTCCCTCCTTTGGGATTTGATTTGGAATCAGAATCAGACTTTAACTCGTAATCCTTCAGCTCGACCACAAGTGACTTCTTGGAGGGACATTCTTCAGTGTTGTGCCAAGGGATTTTATGGTACTCGCACCATTTTTCCATGTCCTTCTTCGTCTTCTCACTTCCCTTCTTGTGTTGTTTCTTGGACTAGTTTTCCTGAGAGTAACCATATTTTATATGTCCCTTGATGTGTGGGTTGGGGCCACATTTTCCTTGCTTCAACTATGAGTAATTTGCAGATACAAACTCTCATCTCTTTTGCTTAAATTTATGCTCAATATTGACATCATGTCCATAAGCCATACCCAATGAGGCGATGTCCAAAAATTCCATTTATGTTTGAATGTATCTATGAAAAAATCCACGGTATTTGAGCACCATATGTCACTCAGAATCTTTCATACCCAATTTGGTGGGTAGGGTATGGAAAATATTGGTGAAATATGGTACCATCTGGTCCCTTTCTTGACGTAGGGTGTGTTGGGTATGTGTTATATTCTTTGCATGAATAGTAGTGTTTGTGTTGCATTGGGAACACAGATGGGTTTGAGCAGGGGCCACTAGGCCCCCCATTGGGGGGTGTAGGGTTAGCATCTTTGAGAAAAAAAATTCTTCCACAGGAAACATGTCACATATTTAGGTGATTTTTCGGCACATGGTTTCTTTGTTGATGGTTTTCTATTTCTGGTTAAGGAATTAGGGTTTTTGACTAATCCAGGTCATTGGGTTAGGGTTTTGGATGTCGTTGGCTCCTATATGTATATTGTATTGTAAAAAATGTGATACTATGAATGAATATAGAATATGTTGGTTTTCCTGGTTTGGGTTTCTAGGGGAAAAATATCTGTGTAATGTTTGTATTTTCCATTGTATATTTTTTGTTCTTTTATTGAAAATCAGTTTGCAATAAATATTGTACAAGGTTAAAATCTACATTTGGTATCAAATATTTGTTGGCTTCATGGGGACACCTTTTTGGTCAAGGGTTTGGCTAGGGACTGTGATAAGCCTTGTTACAGTGGGAGATCTGTTGTATTTATTTTTCAGGTGAAAAGAAATGGCAAGAAATTCGAAGATGGAGATCGAGAAGTTTAATCAGAAACATTTTGAGATGTGGAAGCTTAATATGTAAGATTTGTTGGTCGACAGAGATCAGTGGATTGCAGTAGATTCAGGTACTACACCTACAGAAACTTCAGCAAATGACTGGAAAAAGTTGGATCAGAAGGAAAAGAGCACAATCTGATTGTGTCTCTCTGATTCAATATTACTAAATGTGTCAGAGGAAGGTGCAACCAAGGATTTATGGGATAAGTTGGGAAATTTGTATCAGTCTAAGTCCCTAGTAAATAAACTATTCCTGAGAAATAAGTTGTATAACCTGAGGATGAGAGATGGAGACTCAGTGGAAGAGCATTTGAACACCTTCAATACCATGGTAAGTCAGTTAGTATCTATTGAGATTAATATTTCAGATGAACATAAATGTATCAATTTACTGTGTTCTTTACTAGACTTGTGGGATAGTTTGGTTGTGTCCATAGGTAGTAATACAACTTCCTTGAAGTTTGATGAAGTGGTAACATCCTTATTGTCGGAGGAGATGAGATGGAAGAATATGGAAGGACAGAGAACAGGTGGATTATTTGCAAGAGGATGTTCCTAGGAAAGAAATAGATCTAAGTTCTCAAGTGGGAGATATAATTCTAAGGGTAGATCTAAATCTCCCAGAAAGTTTGTAAAGGTATGTTGGAGATGTGGAAAACAAGGGAACTACAAGAAGCAGTGTAGATCCAAAGTTGAGAAAAAGAAGGGATCTGAAGAATGTCCTTCTGCAGAATAAAATACCTCCAAGGAAGAAGGAGGGGATGTCTACTTGGCTTCTTCAAGCACACATACAGATCATGAGGCATGGTTGGTTGACTCTGGTGCATCCTTTCATATGAATCCCCACAGGGAATGGTTCTGTGAATATGAAAGGTATGATGGAGGTAATGTTTTCTTAAGTGATGATTCGACAACCTGAATCATAGGATAAGAAAAAGTAAAGTTGAGGCTCATTGATGGAAGGATTATAACACTGCCTAGTGTTCTTCACATCCCAGGTTTGTCTAGAAATTTGATTTATGTAAGAAAAATGGATGATGCAAGGGTAAAAAATATATTTGAAAAGGAAACTTGCAGGATGGTTCGAGGAGAAATGGTGTTATTGAAGGGAGTTTGGTTTGGAACTCTGTATAATCTACAAGGAAGCACTATTAGTGATGGGTGTAATATTTCCATTGTTCCTAATATTGGAGTTGAAGAAGAAAGAACTCCTATAGTCTCTGGAGAAAAGGTTATGTTGTGGCATCAAAGACTGGGACATATCAGAGAAAAGGGTCTTCGACTACTACACAGTAAAGGTATGGTTGAATGTTTGTCTAACTTCTCTCTAGATTTTGATTTCTGTGAACAATGTCTATATGGGAAGTAGAATTGGGTAAGATTCCCCTCTGGTGCAACAAGGGAAAAATAAATTTTACAGCTAGTTCATAGTGATGTTTTTGAACATGTTTTGATCCCATCACTGGGAAAATCTTTGTAATATGTATCATTTATATATGACTTCTCAAGGAATACTTGGATATATTTCCTCAAGAAGAAATCCAAAGTCTTTGACAGGTTTAAAGAGTTTAAGGATATTGTTGAGAATCAAACAGAGAAAATAATTAAGGTGTTGAGGACAGATAATGGTGGAGAGTTATGTGGGAATGAATTTGAATAATTCTATAAGAAGTGTGGTATAGAAAGGAAAAAGATTACTCCATATACACCTCAGCAGAATGGAGTTGCAGAAAGGATAAACATGACGTTGATGGAAAAAGCAAGGTGCATGCTTAGTGGTGTCGAGTTAGGGAAATAATTATGGGCAGAGGAAGTGGGTACCGCATGTTATCTGGTCAACAGATCACCCTCATCAGTGTTGGATGAAAATACTCCACAAGAGGTATGGACTGGTAAGAAACCTTCTCTCATAGATCTCAAGGTATTTGGATGTGATGCATATGCTCATGTTCCAAAGGAAAACAAGAGTAAGCTAGATAAGAAGGTTGAAAAGTGTATCTTTATTGGATATAAATATGGTCTCAAAGGTTATAAGCTTTGGAACCCAGAAAATAAGAAGGTAGTGTATAGACGAGATGTGTTATTTAGAGAAATGAAGGATGATATTAAACAGGAAGTCCTACCAAGTAAGGAAGAATCAAAGAAAATAGAGTTTGATTTAAAGGATGATAAATCAGACTCTATAGAAGAACAAGAATCAGAAGAAGAAGATCCTCATACTTCAATATTCAAGAGATCGGTTTGAGAAAGATGGCTACCAGAAAGGTATACTCCATCTGATTTTCGTTCAAATTTTTCTTTATCTATTATTGATGATGATCCTATAATTGTCAGGGAGGCAATGGATTCAGAGAATGGAAATCTTTGGAAAAGGGCCATGGATGAAGAAATGTCATCTTTGTATAAGAATGAGGCTTGGGATCTAGTGGAGTTGCTGACTAGAAGAAATCCCATTGGCAGCAAATGGGTATTTAAAAAGACGCTGAATGTAGAAGGAAAAGTGGAGAAATACAAAGCTTAGTTAGTAGCAAAGGGTTATTCCTAGGTTTTGGGAATTGATTTTGGTGAGATTTTTTCTCATGTTACCAAGTTAACCTCTATAAGATTTATGTTATTTGTTGTTGTTGCATTTGATTTTGAAGTAGAACAGATGGATATGAAGACAACATTCCTACATGGGGATCTGGAAGAAGAAATCTATATGAAGAAAAAAGGTTATTTTGTGAAGGGAAAGAAGGAGCTGGTATGCAAGATGAAAAATTCCCTGTATGGTTTAAAACAATCACCAAGGATGTGGTATAAAAATTTTGATACTTATATGCTGGGAATTGGCTTCAAAAGAAGTAAAGAGGATCATTGTGTGTATTTTAAATTAATTGGTGATCATTTGATTTATTTGGTATTATATGTGGATGACATGTTTTTGATAGGAAACAACAAGGAGATTATCCAGGATGTGAAAACTCAGATGTCCTCTAAATTTGACATGAAGAATCTTGGTGCTTCAAATTTCATTTTGGGCATGGAAATTAAAAGAGATTAGAAAAAGAGGAAACTCTGGTTAAATTAGAGAAAATATGTCGAGACAATATTGCATAGGTTTAATATTCAGGAATGTAAACCAGTCAAGGTTCATATTCCTGATGGTGTAAATTTATCTATGGATCAATGTCCTAATACATGGGAAGAGGAGGAGGACATGTCTCGTGTTCCATATGCGAGTGTAGTTGGAAATTTGATGTATGCAATGGTCTATACTAGACTGGACATTGCACATGCAGTGGGATTTTTGAGCAGGTATATGTCAAAACCAAGGAAGGAGCATTGGATAGTAATAAAAATGGTTTTTAAGTATTTGTGTGGCACTGCTAGCTATGGATTGTGCTACCAAGGAAGACTGGGATTGGACAGAGTGGTAGATATACATGGATTTGTGGATGTAGACTGGGATGGAGATTTGGATCGTAGGAGATCTACAAGTGGGTATGTTTTAAACCTGTTTGGAGGAGCAATAAGTTAGATGATCAAAAGACATGTTGTAGTGGCACTTTCAACTACAGAATATAAATACATGGCAACCACTCATGCAAGTAAGGAAACAATATGGTTACAAATATTGTTTTCAGGTATTGGGTTGGTACATAAAATTGTAAGGATAGATTGTGATAGTCAGAGTGCAATTTTTCTGGCGAAGAACCTGGCTTATCATTCAAACACAAAGCATATTCATATTCAATATCACTTTGTGAGAGACATGATTGAAGAAAATAAATTATTGCTGATGAAGGTGGACACTTTGAAGAATGTTGCAGATTCATTAAAAAAATATGTGAGCACTGAAAAGTTCTCTTCATGTAGAGGATCCATGGGAATTATTGCTCTGTATTGTTGACTATGTAACCCCATAACCCCCTGTATGAAAATAAAACAACAAGTGGGAGAATGTTGGGTATGTGTTATATTCTTTGCACGAGTAGTAGTTTCCAAAGAATTTGGCTAGTTCCAAGAAGCTCTGAAGTTGGCCAGTCTCAAGAAGCTCTAAAGATCGGTTAGTGTGGTCAGGGCTGGCCGATCACAGATGACTTGGATATTAGCTAGATAAACATGTACGCCATGATCATTAGCAAAGTATCCCAAGTATTGGACCTTTTTCATGCCAAAGGAGCATTTTTTCAAGTTGGCATATAGCTTGTGTTGTCGTAGAGTGCTCAAAACCTGTTGAATATGCCGCATTTTCTCCTCTCAAGTTCTGTTGAAGATGAGGATTTCATCCAAATATACCACCATAAAAGAGTTGGTGAAGGGTCTCAATACATCATCCATGAACCTCATGAAAGTGGTTGGTGCATTTGTTAATCCAAAGGGAATGACCATCCATTCAAAGAGACCTTATTTAGATTTGAAGTTGTCTTCCATACATCAATTGGTTCTATGGGAACCTGGTGGTAGCCAAACTTTAGCTCAATATTGCTACAGAATTTTTCCCTCTTGAGATGTTCAAGAAGGTCATCGATCCTGGGAATTGGGTACAGGTTCCTAACTTTGATTTTGTTTAAGGCTTTCTAATCAATGTAGAGTCACCAAGTCTCATCCTTCTTCTGCACCAATAAAATCGGGCTTCCGCAAGGGGAGGAGTTGGGTCTGATGTGTCCCTTTTCAATAAGATATTGGATCTAACACCAGATTTCGTCATTTTCCATAAGCGAGCGACGATAGACTGGTCCATTAGGCAGAGGTGTACCTGGGGTCAGATCAATTGGATGCTTGACATGGCAGTGCGTTAGTACCTTGGTGGGTGAGGAGAATATGTCTCTGTACTCTTCCACGATCTTGTCCACTTTCTTCTGCTACAAAGAGAGGCTTTGTGTAGAGGCCAAGGATTTGGAGGTGGCCTTCTTCTTACTATGAGCACAGATCACAAAGAAGACGAACTTCTTGGTCTGTGAAATGACCTTACTGCATTTATTAGAAGAGATTAAAGAAATAGTGGTAGGCAGTGCTACCAATGGTATCTTATACAATTGTCTACCCAAAGTAATAATAACAATGTGGGGTCTAGACTCATACACAACATGATGCTTCCACAAATATGGTTGTCTTAAAAGAACATCAAAAAATTCAAGGGGATAAATATCACACAATACCTCATCCTTGAAAGACTTGATGTCGTAGGGAAAATGACACTATTGGCTGACATGAAGATATCTTCCTTAGCAAATCCAACCGATGGTGTAGGGTTGTGGGTGCGGTGTCGTTGGCAAGTCCATCCGCTTGAAAATATTTGCTAAAATCAGGTTCTTCTAACTGCCGCTATCGACAATGAAATGATGCAAATCCTCCTTTACCCACATCTATGAGTGAAACAGACATTACCCTTCCTCCGGTTCTTATGGTTCACTTGGATGGACTTTGGTAGTAGTGAAAGTGGCACTGGGTTTAACATTGATAATCTTCTTCCCTCCTTTGGGATTTGATTTGAAATCAGAATCGTCCTTTAACTCGGAAGCCTTCAGCCCGACCACAAGTGATTTCTTGGAGGGACATTCTTTAGTGTTGTTCCAAGGGATTTTATGGTACTCACACCATTTTCTTGTGTCCTTCTTCATATTCTCATTTCCCTTCTTGTGTTGCGGCTTGGAATAGATTTCCTGAGAGTGGCCATCTTTCCTTTGTCCCCTGCTGTGTGGGTTGGGGATGCCTTTTCCCTGCTTCAACTATGAGGAGTTTGCAAATACAAACTCTCACCTCTTTTGCTTAAATTTATGCTCGATCTTGACAGCATATCAATAAGACATACCCAATGAGGCAATGTCTATAAATTTCATTTATGTTTGAATGTATCTATGCAAATAGTCATGGTATTTGAGCACCATATGCCGCTCAAAATATTTCATACCCAATTTGGTGCGTAGGGTATGGAAAATATTGGTGAAATCCAGTACTATCTAGTCCATTTATTGATGTAGGGTGTGTTAGGTATGTGTTATATTCTTTGCATGAGTAGTAGTGCCGGTCGCAATTGTCTCCATTGTGTTGAGTTCCCAAGGGAGAGAGGGAAGTGCTTACCAAGTATGAATCTTGGTGAGATTCTTGCCTTGCTGGAGACGTTGTGCTTCTCTTTTTGTGGAAGGTTGTCATGATCATATTGATAGAGCGGTTGAGTATGTTTATCAAGTCGAGCTACATGAGAGGATTGTGTGTAGAAGGAATCTTTACGCTTTGCTGAAACCTTGTCGACCTGCTTCTATTGGATAGAAGGTGCTTGGGGTGAGGTTGTAGTGTCCTTTTGTTCACCTTTTAAACAGATTGTGAAGAAACTGAATTTTGTAGTATGATATACTACCTTACGACATTGTTTAGGTGGAACAATAGTTGAAACTACCTCTGGTATTCTATAGAGATGACCCCCTAGAGAAAAAATGACACTGTGGGGTTGAGACTCATAAACAACATGGCGTTTCCACATATATGGCTTGCCCAAGAGAACATCACAGACATCCAGTGGGGAAACATCACATAATACTTCATTTTTGAAGGGTTGGATGTCATATGACAATCGAAACTATTGGCTGACATGAAGATCTCGTCCCTGGTGAAGCCACCTAATGTTGTATGGTTGTGGGTGTGGTGTTGTCGGCAATCCCAACTGTTTTATGACCTCTACTAAGATGAGGTTCTTCTGGATTTATCTATCAACAATAAAATCCAGTGGGGTCCCCTTCACCCACATCTATGAATGAAAATGTGCTCCCCCTCTTTAAGATCTATTGGTTCTTCTGGTTGAATTGTTGCAGTCGCCACAACAGCAGTGGGGTCTGCGTCGATGATCTGTCTTTTACTAGTATTTTCAAAATCAGACTCTGAATCAGGGTTCATCTCCTTGTCTTTGATCTCATCCACCAATGATTGTTTTGAGTGACATTCATCAGTGTTGTGTCAGGGGATTTTTTGGAAATCACACCATTTTTCGGTGTCCTTCTTTGTCTTCCTGTGACCCATCTTTTCATGTGGCTTGGACTAGTTTTCGGGAGACTTTTTTTTAGGGTTTTCTTTATCATAATTTGGTTGTTTCGTATTTGTAGACCCGAACTCCCATTTGTTATAGTGCTTAAATTTATGCTCAATTTTAACAACATATCGATAAGAAACACCGAGTGATGAGATGTCTAGAAAATCCATTTCAGTTTGGATGTATTTGTGTAGAGCCCCATGGTATTTCATAACCAAATGTCGTTCGGAGTCCTTGATACCCAACTTGGTGCACAAGGAATGGAAGGTATTGGTGAAATCTTGAACTGATTAGACCCTCTCTTTCCACAGTGTCATGTATCTCATGTATTGGTCCTCACACTACTACATATTGAAAATTTTGCGACGACCACTTGTGACGAAAGTGCTCTTTCATCGCAATATGCAAGAGAGAAAGTTAAATTTTTTTAAATCCACCCTGTATTCATCGCAATCTTGACGCAGGTAGTTTGACCAAATTATTATGGTCAATTTTCGTCGCTAGAGAGACGACTATACTTCATCTATTGCAAGAGATATGTATGACTTAATCTTATAATTGACTGTTAAAAATGACCTAAAATAAATAGGTAAAAAAATAAATATTTTTAGGTCACTGTCGTTGCAATAGCGACGACAGTGACCTAAAATTGCAATATAAATATTTGACAATCCAAAGATGTTGCGGCAATCTTGCTATAACAATGACGGTTCCGAAAGGGTATTTTTGTGCGGAAGAATGTCGTAGAATGTTATTAGAGTTGGGGAAAAAGTAAATTGGGTGAAAAGGGTGATGGTAGATGTTATTTCCCTTCTAAAAAATGTTGCCTCAGACATCCCGTAAGAATTTTAATAGCAACAGCTACAAAACATTGTAGGAAATATGGTCACATTGATGGAGGATCGAATGAATATCGTCCTGTGGTAATTATCTATATATTCATTATCTTTTTTTATTTTGTCAATTTTATATAAAATTATATATATGTATATATATTGTTTGAATGTTTGTTATATTATACACTAATTTTGCATGATTGTTTGTAATTATAAAGTTAGAGTTTCCCTCTAACTTTCCACAGAATATTTCACCAAGTATTAGTAGAAATGATGTTGTACAAGCTGAAGAACATCATCATGACCAAGCAAATGAGGATCTCATGGAAGAAGATGACGGGACAAATCAAGTTGATGATCCTATGGAAGAAGATGATGGGACAAATCAAATGATCCAAGATTTTTTTTCGCAGCCAGATGAGGATGGGGAAAATTTTGGTATTTATGATGAACCTCTATTAGAAAAGGCAAATAAATGACTTTATGAAGGATCAAGAGAAAATCTTCTCTCCGCTACATTGTTGCTAGTGAACTTAAAGGTTATGAATAATTTGTCGAACACTTGTATGACACAGATACTAAGGTATGTAATATGTTTCATCTCATACTATACATAAATGTTGATTTTTTTTATTTTTTTTTTAGTGTTAGTTAATGTGTAAAATAAGAATGCAATTTTTACGATTAATATTCTTACATTAACTAGTTGTTTGTTATGTTGTATATTGTTAGGAAATTTTTTGTTACCATCGTCAAATATTTTACCTTGCACATATCGAGGTTTGCATGCCATTATGAAAGACATTGGAATGGATTATCAAACTTTAGATGCATGTCCTAATGAACATATTATATATTATGGACAACATGCTTCGAAAACTGAATGTCCACAATGTCTTATCAGTAGATATCAAACTGATCAAGTAACAAAAAGGGTGCCTCGAAAGTTTCTTCGTCATATTCCCATAATTCCATGTTTGCAGCGATTGTTTAGGTGTGAAAGCATAGCACAATTTATGGATTACCATGCAAGTAACAGAAGTGGAGATGGTGTTCTTCGAATGCCTGTTGATGGTTCTGCATTTAGGGAAATTGAGGAAAAATTGGCAGATTTCAAAGATGAACCTCGTAATGTTAGGCTTTCATTGGAAGTTGATGGTGTTAATCCATTCGGAGAGCTTAGGTCTATTTACTTTGTGTGGCCTATTTTTGTTATAAACAATAAAATTCCTCCTTGGATGTCAATAAAGAGGGAGCACATAATGTTGACAATGATTGTTCCAGGTATTTGTTTACATTAATTTTTTGAATTTAACATTTTCATTTGTTTCAATTTTTGCATAATATCTTTTGTTTATTTATTTAATTATATATATTACATGATATCATTCCTTTAGTAATTATGTGTAATTTCAAACAAATAGTAGGTAAGTACCAGGTTAAAGACATGAATGTATATATCGAGCCTCTTAGCGATGAGGTACTAAAGTTATGGGCTGGCATCACAATGTATGACATATGTAAAGAAATCGGGGAGGAGAAATTTAAATTCCGTGGAATACTTTTATGGACAATTCATGATGCCCCTGGACTAACACATTTTTTTGGTATGTATAAGAATTCTAATATTGCACTTTAATACTATATAATATTTTCATGTTATCATGGTTCATGTTTACTTTTTAAATCATCTCATCGTATAATTGACGTTAATCCATTTGTTGTAGGTCTTCAAACAAAGGGTAAATTTGCATGTCCAATTTGTGGCCCTAAGATGAAGTATCATCATTCAAAAATTTTAGGAAAGATGGTGTTTAATGAGATAAGGCAGATTCTTCCTAAGAACCATAGGTATCATACTACTGAAAAACATCTTTTCAATGGGAAAGAAGAGACTGGTTTAAAACCACAAAGAATGACACCTCACCTATGGAGGTTGGAATATAATAGAAATTGTCAAGGTACTCAATTTCATAATGTATCGTAGATAATGTAATGTTTTGAATGTTTTTTTTAATCATTGAATTTATTTTACCGTATTTGATAATTATTTTTTTTATTTCTTTTATGCTTCATGAAGGTCACAATCATCATGAAGGTATTAATAATGGGCTTCGACGAGGAATGCAATCTTATCCCACTCAATTCATGAGGTTTCCCTACTATGAGGAACTAAAAATAACTCATTTGTTTGATACAATGCATATTGGGAAGAATGTGATTGAAACGTTATGGTGAATCATAGATGGTAGGAGGGACAAAGAAAAAATTGTCAAAATTTGTACTGACATTTAGGAAGCCAATCATGCAATGCGAAGAGTGATCCGATATTCAAATAGATTAGATGGAGTACTAGACTGAAATAACCTTCCATGGTTATTAACAAAGAAACAAAGCAGTGATGTAAAAGAGGGCATTCAAAGAATTAAATTTCCCACATCTTTTTCTTCAAACATAAAAAATATCTTAACGAAGAAAGGTGAATTTGGTGGGGTAAAAACACATGATTGGCATACCTTCATTAAGGTAATAATTTTTGTATACATATTTGTATATATTGGCCTTATAGTTCTTTTATTTTTTTTTATTTTTGTTTGTCTACTTTGGTCAAAACAAACAACGATTCATTTTTTTGTTACAGTATGTTCTACCGCTATCTCTCCCAAACGACTTTGACAACAACGTCAAACAATTTTTATATGATCTTGGAAAATACATAAGGTAAAACGTAGTTTTGATTTATATGTGAAATGTTCTTTCAAATTATTGTTGTACTTAATGAAATGTGCTTTACTTGTAATGTAATATAATATATTATATTATGTACTTATGTTGAAACATGTTAGTTTCTTGTGTCACGATCTCATGTAGATGGTTGTCATTGAAAGAAATCCATGAAGATGATATAAATTATTGGAAGAGAGAAATTCCTCGTCTAATGTGTGAAATGAAAAAGTATAT
>JZKD02S0233682.1:738529-749847 GCA_000966675.3 Picea glauca
GTGGAGGGATATATGGTATATCAATCCATGGTGTATATTAGTCAGTATCTTCCTAAATTAGCAACGCCAACTATGCATGCAGTGGATCGCATTTGGGATGTGAACTCCATCAAAACAATTGAAGATTAGGAGCATATGTTGGGGAAAGGTAGAATGAAAAAAATGAGAGGTAATATATTAATTATTTTGAAAATTTATATTATTAATACATATAAAGTTTTTTTTTTGTGTATATATGATCATACTCATTAATATAATTTATTTCGTAAATTATAAATATTTATAATTACCTGCATATTGTACGTTATAACTAATATTTAATATTGGTGAATTATATTTCTTTGATTGAGTTGCTCTAGAGTGGGATGCACTGCATTTATACATTGCAAACAATCTTGACTGGATGAATGTATGGATTGAAAGACGTAAACAACATAATGGAGGTAGGGTATCATGGAAACGACTGTCTGAATTGGTTAGAGAAGCTCATCGTAACGGATATGCCAATGTTACGCAGAGGGAAATTGATCTAGCCTATGGTTTGAAATATGGACAGGTAAGCAATTTCACCCATTTTATTCAGTTATTTTATATTATACTAATGTGACTACATGTGTACTGTATTTTTTAGATACTTTCTAAGTTATATAAATATATGTTAATTTATTAATTTACAATGCATCTTTTACATATCTGACATATTGCAGTTGAAACTCCAAAAGTCTATGTGGTGCAATGGTTGTAAATTTCAGATCAAACAATTGGATGAAACAAGGAAAACTTATGATAGTGGGATAACTGCAGTATTCCAGGTTACTAATGTTTCCTCTAGGAGTGACAGACATCCCCGAGAATCTGAAAATTGATACTATAGGTATTTAAATGATATAATTGAGCGTGACTTTAATTCCTTCAAAATAGTATTGTTCGACGTCAAATGGTATAGGTTACGAATGCATGAACGTGATGAGGAAAGAACCATTATTCAACATGCCAACAGATTTTCAATGATTAAAACAACGATGTTTGAAAGAGGGCATGATCGCTATGTTTTTCCAAGCCAATGTGAACAGGTATTTTACTCAAATGTTTCAGGTGAAAGGGATTGGTCATTTGTTGTTAGATATGATCCAAGAGGAAGGCCAATTAAGTATACTCATTTAAAGGAAGAAGATGATATTGAATATGAAGAAGATGATTCGACAAAATATCAGATAGAGCTGAAAGATCATGGAGGGTCGACTAATGAAGAAGACAAAGAAGATCATGATCTAGGCGTAGGAGACAATATTGCAATTCCTTATGATGATGTTGATGAAAATATTCTTGAAAATGACATTGATGACGATGATGATATCATCAATCCTTTCAACATCATTTCAAAACCAGATGATGATACAGATGTTGAGTTCGATGAAGAAGATCAATATAGAGAATAAGGATGATTACACATATGTTGAGGTTGGATTAGATACATGACTATATAATATTTTAATTTGTATGAATTATTCTCTTAAAATAATTTACTTTCAATGTCATGGGTTAATTACATGTGTTTAAGTTTTATGCGATGTTTTTTTATCCTAGGTTACATGTTGTTTAATTATTATTTGAAACCTGAAAATAGTTGTCAATATAGTAAAGTACGTGGTAGACTAAAAATATCATTTAGAAACACATAATTTCATGTACCTTCATTAATTTTTGTTTTTTTAGTTTCTATGCATGAATCTTAATAGGACTTTGCTTTCGATTATTTTATATTTTATAGATTGGGTTTTCGGGGTCAATTGAGAGTGATGTGAGGGGGAGGGGAGGGGCCATGTGAGCTTACACCTTCACATGGTTGGCCTTGTTAAGTAGATGATAAATTATTCTTGAAACCAAGAGAAGCTATTTCATTTTTATACCATCATGATCATATAAGATTTCATCAATATTGTTACCTATTTGAATCTTCTTAGACTTACCATAAACCCTATTTTTCATATGTTCTAGTAGATATGTTAATCATTCCAAGTTTCATAATTGTATTTGACTGAAGCTACAAATATCATGCAAAGTATCAAATTTACATTTCAAGTTGAAAAACCAAATCCGAAATGAATCCAAGCATCATTTGATATCGTCGCAAGAGAAACTAATGTAAATAATCTTGCGACGAATTTGCTATACTATCGTCAAAAAACATTCGTCAATAACTTAATGCCATTAGTATGTAATTTTGTACAAAAATAATGGATCTTGGGGACTACACCATGGTCAAGGAATATTCGCATGCCTTCATGATATGGGAGGGTTTCTGGACTCAAATTTGACTGACACACCCACTTTCTTCCATCATCAATTCATCATGGAAATTACCATAAACCCAACTATTTTTCATATGTTATAGTAGATATGTTAATGATTCCAAGTTTCATATTTGTATTTGACTGAAGGTCTAGCTAGCTTGAAAATTATCAAATTGATATTTCAAGTTGATAAACAAAATCTGAAATGCATCCAAGCTGCATCATTTGATATCGTCGCAAGAGAGACGAATGTAAATAATCTTGCGACGAATTTGCTATACTATCGATGAAAAAAGTTCGTCGATAATTTTATGCCATTAATATGTAATTTTTCACAAAAATAATGGATCTTTGGGACTACACCATGTTCAAGGAACAAGGAACAAGGAACGAAAATTGCACGAGGACTAGACACATCCAATAGTAGGGACCTACGAATGGGGCCAACGTTGAAATTTTTTCAAACAGTTTCTGTATGCACTAAAATTTTTCATCGATAGACTATTGGCATGCCTTAATGATATGGGAGGGTTTATGGACTCAACTTTGAGTGACACACCCACTTTCTTCCATCATCACTTCATCATGCAAACCATAAACCCTAATTTTCTTTCAAAGTACCCGATTTGGTTGACACAAGTTTTAGGATTTTGTCGGACTTTATTCATTTTTCTTTCAGGTTCTACATTAATGTATATACAATGTATATATGTAGTAGTTGTGATGAAAAATCCCTCTATTTCGTTGATTTCTTAATCAACACCATCAAGATACTAGAGGCGAGCAACAATGACATGTGAAAGGGGCCAACATCGAAATGTTTTCAACTTGTATCTGTATGCATTGAAATTTGACCTGGATAGACTATTCACATGCCTTACCGATATAGTAGGGTGTTTGGACTCAAATTTGACTGACACACCCACTTTCTTCCATCATCAATGCATCATGTAAACCATAAACCCAACTATTTTTCATATGTTCTAGTAGATATATGTTAATGATTCCAAGTTTCATATTTGTATTTGACTGAAGGTCCAGCTAGCTTGCAAAGTATCAAATTGATATTTCAAGTTGATAAACCAAACATTAAATGAATCCAAGCTGCATCATTTGATATCGTCGTAAGAGAGACAAATGTAAATAATCTTCCGACAAATTTGTTATACTATCGACGACAAAAGTTCATCGATAATTTTATGCCATTAGTATGTAATTTTTTACAAAAATAATGGATCTTGTGTACTACACCATGGTCAAGCAAAGAGGAATGAGGAATGAAAATTGCACGAGGACTAGACACGTCTGACAGCAGAGACCTGTGAATGGGGCCAACGCTGAAATTATTTCAAACAGTTTTTGTATGCACTGAAAATTTTCATGGATAGACTATTGGCATGCCTTAATGATATGGGAGGGTTTATGGACTCAAATTTGAGTGACACACCCACTTTCAACCATCATCACTTCATCATGTAAACCATAAATCCTAATTTTCTTTCAGAGTACCCAATTTAGCTGACGCAAGTTTTAGGCTTTCGTCAGTCTCTATTCATTTTGATTTCAGGTTCTACATTAATGTATATATAATGTATATGCATCATAGCTGTGATGAAAAATCCCTCTATTTCTTTTATTTGTTAATCAACAACATCAAGACACTGTAGGCGAGCAACAGTGACATGTGAATGGGGCCAACGTCGAAATTTTTTCAAACTGTATCTGTATGCATTGAAATTTGACATGGATAGACTATTTGCATGCCTTACTGATATGGGAGGGTTTATGGACTCAAATTTGACTGACACACCCACCTCCTTCCATCATCTATGCATCATGTAAACCATAAACCCAACTATTTTACATATGTTCTAGTAGAAATATGTTAATGATTCCAAGTTTCATATTTGTATTTGACTGAAGGTGCAACTAGCTTGAAAAGTATCAAATTGAGATTTCAAGTTGATAAACAAAATATGAAATGAATCCAAGCTGCATCATTTGATATCATTGCAAGAGAGACGAATGTAAATAATCTTGTGACGAATTTTCTATACTATCAAGGACAAAAGTTCGTCGATAATTGTATGCCATTAGTATGTAATTTTGTACAAAAAAAATGGATCTTGAGGACTACACCATGGTCAAGGAACAAGGAATGAGGAATGAAAATTACACGAGGACTAGACACGTCTGACAGTAGGGACCTGCGAATAGGGCCAATGTTGAAATGTTTTCAAACAGTTTCTGTATGCACTGAAAATTTCCATGGATAGACTATTGTAATGCTTTAACGATATGGGAGGGTTTCTTGACTCAAATTTGAGTGACACACCCACTTTATTCCATCATCACTTCGTCATGTAAACCATAAACCCTAATTTTCTTTCAAAGTACCCAATTTGGTTGACACAAGTTTTAGGATTTCGTCGATCTCTATATATTCATTTTTCTTCCAGGTTCTACATTAATGTATATACAATGTATTTGTGTCATAGATATGATGAAAAATACCTCTATTTCATTGATTTCTCAATCAACACAATCAACATACTAGAGGCAAGCAACAGTTACATGTGAATGGGGCCAACGTCGAAATGTTTTCAAACTGTATCTATATGCATTGAAATTTGACCTGGATAGACTATTTGCATGCCTTACCAATATGGGAGGGTTTCTAGACTCAAATTTGACTAACACATCCACTTTCTTCCATCATCAATGCATCATGTAAACCATAAACCCAATTATTTTTCATATGTTCTAGTAGATATACGTTAATGATTCCAAGTTTCATATTTGTATTTGATTGAAGGTCCATCTAGCTTGCGAAGTATCAAATTAGGATTTCAAGTTGATAAACCAAATATGAAATGAATCCAGGTTGCGTCATTTGATATCGTCGCAAGATAGACGAATGTAAATAATATTGCGACGAATTTGCTATACTATCGACGACAGAATTTCATCGATAATTTTATGCCATTAGTATGTAATTTTGTACAAAATAATGAATCTTGGGGACTACACCATGGTCAAGTAACGAGGAACAAGGAATGAAATTTGCACGAGGACTAGACATGTCCGACAGTAGGGACCTATGAATGGGGCCAACATTGAAATATTTTCAAACAGTTTCTCTATGCACTAAAACTTTTCATGAATAGACTATAGGCATGACTTAGTGATATGGGAGGGTTTCTAGACTCAAATTTGAGTGACACACCCACTTTCTTCCATCATCACGTCATCATGTAAACCATAAACCCTAATTTTCTTTGAGTGTACCCAATTTGGTTGATGCAAGTTTTAGGCTTTCGTCGGTCTCTACTCATTTTGATTTCAGGTTCTACATTAATGTATATAAAAGATACTAGCTATGATTAAAAATCCCTCTATTTTGTTGATTGCTTAATCAACACCATCAAGATACTAGAGGCGAGCAATAATGACATGTGAATGGGGCCAACATCGAAATGTTTTCAAATTGTATTTGTATGCATTGAAATTTGACCTGGATAGACTATTTGCATGTATTACCGATATGGGAGGGTTGTTGGACTAAAATTTGACTGACACACCTACTTTCTTCCATCATCAATGCATCATGTAAACCATAAACCAAATTATTTTTCATATGTTCTAGTATATATATGTTAATGATTCCAAGTTTCATATTTGTATTTGAATGAAGCTCCAGCTAGCTTGCAAAGTATCAAATTATGAATTCAATTTGATAAACCAAATATGAAATGAATCCTAGATGCATCATTTGATATCTTCGCAAGAGAGACAAATGCAAATAATCTTGCGATGAATTTGCTATACTATCGATGACAAAAGTTCATCGATACTTTTATGCCATTAGTATGTAATTTTGTACAAAAATAATGGATCTTGGGGACTACACCATGGTCAAGTAACGAGGAATGAGGAACAAAAATTGCACGAGGACTAGACACATCTGACAGCAGGGACCTGCGAATGGGGCCAACGTTGAAATTTTTTCAAACAGTTTCTATATGCACTGAAAATTTTCACAGATAGACTATTTGCATGCCTTATCGATATGGGAGGGTTGTTGGACTCAAATTTGAGTGACACAACATATTTCTTCCATCATCACTTCATCATGTAAACCATAAACCCTAATTTTCTTTCAGAGTACACAATTTGGTTGACGCAAGTTTTAGGCTTTCATCGGTCTCTATTCATTTTTCTTTCAGGTTCTACATTAATGTATATACAATGTATCTTCATAATAGCTATGATTAAAAATCCCTCTATTTCATTGATTTCTTAATCAACACCATCAAGATACTATAGGCGAGCAACAGTGACATGTGAATGGGGCCTACGTTGAAATTTTTTCAAACTGTATCTGTATGCATTCAAATTTGACTTGGATAGACTATTCACATGCCTTACCTATATGGGAGGGTCTCTGGACTCAAATTTGACTGACACACCCACTTTCTTCCATCATCAATGCATCATGTAAATGATAAAACCAACTATTTTTCATATGTTGTAGTAGATATATGTTAATGATTCCAGGTTTCATATTTTTATTTGACTGAAGGTCCATCTAGATTTCAAAGTATCAAATTGATATTTCAAGTTGATAAACCAAATATGAAATGAATCCAATATGCATCATTTGATATCGTCACAAGAGAGACGAATGTAAATAATCTTGCGACGAATTTGGTATACTATCGACAACAAAAGTTCATCGATAATTTTATGCCATTAGTATGTAATTTTGTACAAAAATAATCTATCTTGGGGACTACACCATGGTCAAGGAATGAGGAACGAGGAATGAAAATTGCATGAGGACTAGACACGTCCGACAAAAGGGACCTGCAAATGGGGCCAACATTGAAATTTTTTCAAACAGTTTTTGTATGCACTAAAAATTTTCATGGATAGACTATTGGCATGCCTTAATGATATGGGAGGGTTTTTGGACTAAAATTTGAGTGACACACCCACTTTCTTCCATCATCACTTCATCATGTAAACCATAAACCCTAATTTTCTTTCAGAGTACCCAATTTGGTTGATGCAAGTTTTAGGCTTTCGTCAGTCTCTATTCATTTTTCTTTCAGGTTCTACATTAATGTATATACAATGTATCTGCATCATAGCTGTAATGAAAAATCCCTCTATTTCGTTGATTTCTTAATCAACACCATCAAGATACTAGAGGTGAGCAATAGTGACATGTGAATGGGGCCAACGTCGAAATGTTTTCAAACTGTATCTGTATGCATTGATATTTGACCTGGAAAGACTATTCACATGCCGTACTAATATGGGAGGGTTTCTAGACTCAAATTTCTGACACACCCACTTTCTTCCACCATCAATGCATCATGTAAACCATAAACTCATATGTTCTAGTAGATATATGTTAATGATTCCAAGTTTGATATTTGTATTTGACTGAAGGTCCAACTAGCTTGCAAAGTATCAAAGTGATATTTCAAGTTGATAAACCAAATATGAAACGAATCCAAGCTGCATCATTTGATATCGTCGCAAGAGAGACGAATGTAAATAATCTTCCGACAAATTTGCTATACTATCGACGAAAAAAGTTCGTCAATAATTTTATGCAATTAGTATGTAACTTTGTACAAAAATAATTGATGTTGTGGACTACACCATGGTCAAGTAATGGGGAACGAGGAACGAAAATTGCACGAGGACTAGAGACGTCCGACAGCAGGGACCTGCAAATGGGGCCAACATTGAAATTTTTTCAAACAGTTTCTGTATGCACTAAAAATTTTCATGGATAGACTATTGGCATGCCTTAATGATATGTGAGGGTTTCTAGACTAAATTTTGAGTGACACACCCAGTTTCTTCCATCATCACTTCATCATATAAACCATAAACCCTAATTTTCTTCAGAGTACCGAATTTGGTTGATGCAAGTTTTAGGCTTCCGTCGGTCTCTATTCATTTTTCTTTCAGGTTCTACATTAATGTATATACAATGTATCTATGTCATAGCTATAATGAAAAATTCCTCTATTTCGTTGATTACTTAATCAACACCATCAAGATACTATAGGCGAGCAACACTGACATGTGAATTGGGCCAACGTTGAAATGTTTTCAAACTGTATCTGTATGCATTGAAATTTCACCTGGATAGACTATTCGCATGCCTTACCTATATGGGAGGGTCTATGAACTCAAATTTGACTTACAAACCCACTTTCTTCCATCATTAATGGATCAGGTAAATGATAAAACCAACTATTTTTCATATGTTCTAGTAGATATATGTTAATGATTCCAAGTTTCATATTTTTATTTGACTGAAGGTCCAGCTAGCTTTCAAAGTATCAAATTGAGATTTCAAGTTGATAAACCAAATATGAAACTCAAATTTGACTGACACACCCACTTTCTTCCATCATCAATGCATCATGTAAACCATAAACAAAATTAATTTTCATATGCTCTAGTAGATATATGTTAATGATTCCAAGTTTCATATTTGTAGTTGACTGAAGGTCCAGCTAGATTGCAAAGTATCAAATTAGGATTTCAATTTGACAAACCAAATATGAGATTAATCCAAGCTGGATCATTTGATATCATCGCAAGAGAGACAAATGTAAATAATCTTGTGACGAATTTGCTATACTATCGATGACAAAAGTTCATTGATACTTTTATGACATTAGTATGTAATTTTGTACAAAAATAATGGATCTTGGGGACTACACCATGGTCAAGTAATGAGGAACGAAGAACAAAAATTTCATGAGGACTAGACACGTCCGACAACAGGGACCTGCGAATGGGGCCAACGTTGAAATTTTTTCAAAGAGTTTCTGTATGCACTGAAAATTCTCACAGATAGACTATTGGCATGCCTTAACGATATGGGAGGGTTTCTAGACTCAAATTTGAGTGACACACCCACTTTCTTCCATCATCACTTTGTCATGTAATCCATAAACCCTAATTTTCTTTTAGAGTACCCAATTTGGTCGACACAAGTTTTAGGCTTTTGTCGATCTCTATTCATTTTTCTTTCAGGTTCTACATTAATGTATATACAATGTATATGTGTCATAGTTGTGATGAAAAATCCCTCTATTTAGTTGATTGATTAATCAACACCATCAAGATACTAGAGGCGAGCAATAGTGACATGTGAATGGGGCAACGCCGATATGTTTTCATATTGTATCTGTATGCATTGAAATTTGACCTGGATAGACTATTCTCATGCCTTACTGATATGGGAGGGTCTATGGACTCAAATTTGACTAACACACCCACTTTCTTCCATCATCAATGCATCATGTAAACCATAAACCCAACTACTTTTCATATGTTCTAGTAGATATATGTTAATGATTCCAAGTTTCATATTTGTATTTGACTGAAGTTCCAACTACCTTGCAAAGTATAAAATTGAGATATCAAGTTGATAAACCAAATATGAAATGAATCCAAGCTGCATCATTTGATATTGTTGCAAGAGAGACAAATGTAAATAATCTTGCGACGAATTTGCTATACTATCGACAACAAAGGTTCGTCGATAATTGTATGCCATTAGTATGTAATTTTGTACAAAAATAATGGATATTGGGGACTACACCATGGTCAAGTAATGAGGAACGTGGAACGAAAATTGCACGAGGACTAGACACGTCTAATGGCAAGGACTTGCGAATGGGGCGAACGTTGAAATTTTTTCAAACACTTTATGTATGCACCGAAAAATTTCATGGATAGACTATTGGCATGCCTTAACGATATGGGAGGGTTTCTGGACTCAAATTTGAGTGACACACCCACTTTATTTCATCATCACTTCATCATGTAATCCATAAACCCTAATTTTCTTCAGAGTACCCAATTTGGTTCACACAAGTTTTAGGATTCCATCGGTCTCTATTGATTTTTCTTTCAGGTTCTACATTAATGTATATACAATGTATCTGTGTCATAGCTATGATGAAAAATTCCTCTATTTCATTGATTTCTTAATCAACACCATCAAGATACTATAGGAGAGCAACAATGACATGTGAATGGGGCCAAGGTCGAAATGTTTTCAAACTGTATCTGTATGCATTGAAATTTGACCTGGATAGACTATTTGCATGCCTTACCTATATGGGAGGGTCTCTAGACTCAAATTTGACTGACACACCCACTTTCTTCCATCATCATTGCATCATGTAAATGATAAACCCAACTATTTTTCATATGTTCTAGTAGATATATGTTAATGATTCCAAGTTTCATATTTTTATTTGACTGAAGGTCCAACTAGATTTCAAAGTATCAAATTGATATTTCAAGTTGATCATCCAAACATGAAATGAATCCAAGATGCATCATTTGATATCGTCGCAAGAGAGACGAATGCAAATAATCTTGTGACGAATTTTGTATACTTTCGACAACAAAAGTTCATCGATAATTTTATTCCATTAGTATGTAATTTTGTACAAAAATAATAGATCTTAGGAATTACACCATGGTCAAGGAACGAGGAATGAGGAAAGAAAATTGCATGAGGACTAGACACGTCTGACAGCAGGGACCTGCAAATGGGGCCAACGTTGAAATTTTTTCAAACAGTTTCTGTATGGACTGAAAATTTTCATGAATAGACTATTGGAATGCCTTAACGATATGGGAGGGTTTTTGGACTCAAATTTGAGTGACACACCCACTTTCTTCCATCATCACTTCATCATGCAAACCATAAACCCTAATTTTCTTTCAGAGTACGCAATTTGGTTGACGCAAGTTTTAGGCTTTCGTCAATATCTATTAATTTTTATTTCAAGTTCTACATTAATGTATATACAATGTATATGCATCATAGCTATGATGAAAAATCCCTTTATTTCATTTATTTCTTAATCAACACCATCAAGATACTAGAGGCGAGCAATAGTGACATGTGAATGGGACCTATGTCGAAATGTTTTCAAACTGTATATGTATGCATTGAAATTTGACCTGGAT